>JAMKCH010036988.1:0-17893 GCA_023653785.1 Ophioderma brevispina
GTGGGGATAGGAGCGGTTGGTTCTTTTTCCTTGAGTTTACTCTGTAGGATGCTTTCATATCTTCACGCATGGGTAATGCAAACAGTAAAATGCTTATGTTTTGCTGTGCCACGCCTTGTTGTTGTTGAAAAGGAAATCTAATAGCATACCACCGAATCTTCATAAGATAGAACCGGAATCTCTTCAAGACCCTTCTGCTGATATACCAAATCCTGGAATGTTGGCGTCCTATATTGATGACATGTAAGAATCCATGTGTACTTTCAATATTTTGAAAAATAAAGTAACTTGAAACATGTATCAGTTTAATGGAGGAGGAATGGATTTACCATAGGAGAGAGAAACAGACATCGCTAACAACCTTTTGAGGTTTAAAGTATTCCTATGTGTCGACTAAAATATGCCACAATTGCAAAAAAACGTTTTCAGATAAAATTGACATTAACACTGGCTTTTACACCTTTAAGTATCTCTTTAGTGACATGAACAAAGACATATTTATCTTCATTTTAGGGAGTCATTTTCTTAGTTGGATGTCCTGCATTCCAAAAGGGAATCTCGTAGATGGGGGGAAAAGCTGACTACTTGATTCAACCGACTGTAGCTCGGCCTATACTTACTCGATTGGAATTATCTTTGCAGCAATTAAAGATAATGAAACTAACTTTCAGAGGATACCACAAATGTTAGATACGTATTACTTAACACTTAAAATGGCGGCACAATCAGGGTCAAGTTTTTTTTTTACTCCACACGGACAAGTATCACCCCTCTCTATCGGGGTGACACCAAACGCGTCGGTAATCATCCCTGTCTATTCGGGGTGTTCACTATACACGGCAGGTTATCATCTCTTGACTACTGTGGTGTACACATACATGGGAGGAAATTATCCCTGTCACTCGGGGTGTACACTGTACGCGGCAGGTAACCATCCGTCTACTCGGGTGATCACTATACGCGGAAGGTAATCATTACTGTCTACTCAGGGTGTACACTATACGCGGAAGGTAACATTCCTGTCTACTTGCGGGTGTTACGGACTGTACGTGGCCAATTAATTCATCCCTGTGGAACAAATCTTAATCGGGACTATAACAATTATTTCAAAAAACGGACCCAGCTGGATTTGACCTGTGGCTTGTCATTGTGGCGATTTTCAAAAATGGCCGATATTTTTAGTTTCAATGCCCCATATCTCGGTTAATAATTTTGATACGAGCTTGATTTTTGCTGTCGATGCTTGTTTTCAGGGTAAGAATCTAAATAGACGCACCTTTTAAAGATATCATGTCAATCATTTTGTTTCCAACATGGCGCCAATGTACAATAAAACTTACTTTTGTTATAGCTTTACATAAAAATAATGATATCAATTTGATTTGTCTGTATAATTTATGTTGTCAGGGTCAAAGAATACAATATAATATTACTTTTAAGAATATATTTTGCGCGTTTTACTCCCAATATGGCCGCCTATTTACACCAAAATATCTTGTTAAAAATAGTGAGCTGAATTCAGATTGCGTCCTATACCTATGGTGTCAGGGCCAACTAAACCAAATATGATAATAATATTAAAGGAGAATCGTGATCCAAAGTCCGGTCCCCCAGCGTTACCTAAAAATTAATAGTTTTTTATATCATATGAAATTAATAATAATTATATGGCGCTCTACAGTCGGCGAATAACAGCTCCTAAAATACTTAAAATACGAAAATTATGTACAGGACATACACAATAATAAGGAAAAAACAAATCTAAAGGTACAAAATATTAAAACATCAGGAAATAAAGTATGTTTTCAGGGGCCTCGGCAGGGGCCGTTTAAAGACACTGATGGACCGTGCCTCTCAATGTTTACAGGAAAGCCTGTCCACAGCCAGAACCCAATTACGTTGATGCTGTCGCTAATCTACGCTAAGCGTGTAACATCAGAAGAAGACCGTAGTCTCATTTGTGTACCATCAAAATTACATCCAACACATTACACAAATTTAAGTCAATCAGGACGGTATGATGGAGCTGTCCGTGAAGAGAATTATACACATAAAGAAGGATTTTGTATCTGATACGTTCCTTAACCGACCGGGGCTTAACAGGCAACAATGAAGTGTGATCACCGGTGATGACCAAAGGTGTTCTATATAGATAGAGAGGCCAAACGTAACGTAATCTTTAGAAATTAATCGTTCTCGCATGTTTTGCCGACCACAAAGAAAACATAGAGTACCAACAATAGGAAAGCAATGGGTGCCTCCGCTTCTTCCACATACTGATGGGTGCCTGCTTTGCATATACACTAAACTGTAGTGATACAAATTGATATGTGTTAGAGGGGCCAGGTGTAATAATAGTGCACCTGGATCCTTGTGCTCAGATCCTAAACTCGCCTGAGGTGCTTAGGCGCGCTTAGGTGAAAAGATGTATTCATGAGGCGGTTTAGTTAATCAAGACGACTGACGTGTTCAGTTCATTCGTTGTGTGGCCATGGGTAGGACAAAATTCCACCCAATAGCACCCAACATCCAACCATACTGATATTTTGCCGGATTGTTTTGTATCGAATTGACATTATGTGGTATACAAGCACCCAAAACTGACTAAGTATTCCGTGCAATATTCCAAAATGTCAGCGCCAGCACGGACGAGGTTTTGAATGGGCTTCACCCCCTGGTTATGACGAACACAACCGCAGGCGAACCAAAGAGGTTCTATATAGAATAGAGAGGCAAAACGTTACGTAATCTTTAGAATTAACCGTCTAGCATGTTTTGCCGACCACAAGAAAAACATAGAGCTACCAAAATAGAAAGAAAACAAAAAAAACAATGGCTGCCTCCGCTTCGTCCATATACTGTGGGTGCCGTTTTGCATATCCACTAATCGGTCGTGATACAAATTAATGTATGTGTTAGAGCCAGTGTTAATGTCAATTTTATCTGAAAACGTTTTTTTGCAATTGTGGCATATTTTAGTCGACACATAGGAATACTTTAAACCTCAAAAGGTTGTTAGCGATGTCTGTTTCTCTCTCCTATGGTAAATCCATTCCTCCTCCATTAAACTGATACATGTTTCAAGTTACTTTATTTTTCAAAATATTGAAAGTACACATGGATTCTTACATGTCATCAATATAGGACGCCAACATTCCAGGATTTGGTATATCAGCAGAAGGGTCTTGAAGAGATTCCGGTTCTATCTTATGAAGATTCGGTGGTATGCTATTAGATTTCCTTTTCAACAACAACAAGGCGTGGCACAGCAAAACATAAGCATTTTACTGTTTGCATTACCCATGCGTGAAGATATGAAAGCATCCTACAGAGTAAACTCAAGGAAAAAGAACCAACCGCTCCTATCCCCACCCCCTCTCTCCCGTTTACGTTTCGAGAAGATCAGTGACATGTCACCGACGCTGGTCACCGTTGGTGGGGCATCGCGCATGTGTAGTACAATTCGGGTGACTGACCTAAATATACACACAATCGAATTTGTGTACATTGTACGTGTTATGCAACCATACTTGACCGCGCCCACAACAGTTTTTCCGCGGCATCTATTATGACAGCAATCATACTCCCATTGCAATTCCAGTTCAAACTTGGTTCCACTGCCGAAAATAGGCATGCATATTTCATTGTCACTTATTTAAAGTTGAATGTCACCTTGAAATGATGACATGGGGTTCAGGAATGACTACGTAATACCAACACAGATAGTAACATCTCACTAGTCACATTATATCGCGCATAATCTACGCTTATTTCTTGAGTACTTTTTCAACCTCAATTTCCTGATTGCCTCATGGCGCAACGTTACAACATAAAACAAACACCACACTCACCAACGAAGTCTTATTAAATTCTGTTTTCAGCTTCCGATAGCTGATACCATCCGGATATTCCCATTATCATGCGCATATAATTTTGACAACTTAGGTCTAAAAAGTCTCTCGAACGTCATGAACATCCATCGAGGAATTCCAAAAACTCCCCCAAGCGTATGACGTCACCATTCAGTACTGAGAGTAATGAGCGGGCTCTTCATTTGTAAATTGTATCGAAAGAAGATGTGTACGTGAATAGGTCAGTAGTGTCACAATCAAAGAAATCCCCAATAGGGAGCGGTTTGGACTGCCAAATTTTGTCGACAACCCCGCCCTCGGTACAACAAACGCAACCACTTCATTCAAAGATAGTCATAAATAATTAACAAAAAATGAGGTGTGTGGTCAAAAACTTAACTTTTGGTGGCAGGGGTATTTTTTGGGTCAAAAAATCACGTTTTTTGAGCTAAAAACTTAAGAATATCAAGATTTATTATTTCTTAGCAAACAACTTTGTAATCATCGTGCAATACTATCAATCTCTGACATTTTTTATGATTTCTGTTTTATACAATATACAAAGGTCTAGCATTTTAGCCCCAACATCACTTTTTTCCTAAAAAAGTATCCTTTTTATCACATGTCACCACAACGAGTCTTACTGAAACCCTTTATGCATTTATAAAACCTATACCAAAACAAAAAGGTACCATAAAAAATAAGATTGTAAATTTTTACCTTAAAAATAAAAAATTATAATTTTTCTTAACTTGCAGCCCAAATTTCATTTTCGGCATAGCAATCATACTGCCACCAAATATTTCCAACCACAACCATCATTTTTCCTTAAATCTTTATATTTATGAGAGAATGCAAACTATGGAGCTCACTGGCTATCAGGCCTTGGTACCATCTAACAGAGGAGATGACGCCTTTATTGTCCTCACTGTGATTCTGCTTTGACGGCGATCTTATATTTGTTCTTGATATGTCAGAACAAAATACTGGTATCGAGTTTACATGAGTGTAATCGACCTCATAGCCTTCGAAGATCATAGCACAATGCTGAGCTCTAAGATCGTCTTCAGTAAATTAGCCACCTCACGGGCAGCAGTGACAAGTTCTTGGTCCTTATTTTGAAGGGGAAATATGTCACTTGAAAGGATGTCGCTGGCACCAGTACTGTAACCCAGGGCGTGTTTGGGAAATGTGTTAGGAAGGACACCATGGTAATCATCTTCCCAGACCTACCAGTGTTTCTCTGATTACTGAAGATTCTGGGCAAATAGATGGTGATCCGTCACCTCGTGAAGATTTGCTAACATCTCTTTTGGATGATGATGGTATAATGGTCTTTTGATTAGATCAAGATCTTGTTAGGAAGGCGTGGCCCATCTTTGAGGACACATAACCGGGTAGTCCTCATGTCTTCTCCTCAGCTGATGTAAAGGTTCCCAGATTGACTAAGGCATGCAACGGCACAAGCTTCAAGTGTATGGCAGCGTCGAAGGCTCAGAAACCATGGCACATCTCGCTGTACTTTAAGTTTCTGTTGCAGCACAGCACAGGCTGATGTCAAGCGCTTCCATCATCAGGCTTCATAATCTTCAAGAGGAAGTTGAAACAAGTCAGCACATTTCCTGTCCGAAAATTTTTGGTTTGGTTGTTAACATAGCTAACTCCTGGGGTAGAAGGATATTCGTGAAGATTGATACTGCATCGCTACGCCGTTAGTCTCCTTGATTTTGAAATCATGTTTCTGGATAGCTTGGTTCCCCCCCACTCTTTTTTCAGCATCACTTCTGAGACAAGGATTCCATATTTGTTGCCACCGAGCACCAAACATTAACTTACTGTGACTCAATTGCTTAACATGCCATCTTTGTCAACTGCCAGGAGGCCACATTTGGTGTACACTTGTAGGATTCTCAAGGGCCTAATGGCAGGATGCTTTGGATGGAAGGCCTTTGGTATTCCAATCAACTTCGCCAAATCATGAGAAATAGCTTCCTTAGAAAAGCCTCTCTATCTCCCCTGAACAAGCTACAGAACCTCTCATACAGCAAAACAAGTTGCGCCAGGAGCTGGTATCTCCAACCTGTTCCATCTTATTCACGACCCACCAGTGATGTAGCAAACTGCAAGATTGCCTCTTTAACGTCTACTAAACAGGACCGGATGATTGTATTATGAAAAGTGCTTTGGTGGATGCAAAACTTGCTTGACTGCTCTTCCCGACGCGAACGTCCTGACTAGTAATGTTTGCGTACTGGAGTAAGACCATTTTCTTTGCAAAGGGTTTCAGCTGCTTCACCAATAAGTGAACCCACAGGTTTGTCCTCTTTGTACACGTAGCAGATCTATTGGGTTCTTGACATTTTTCAAGCACGCCACAGCTCCACAAAACTTACCAGTTTTCCATCCATGTGCACGCTTCAAGCGATGCTCCGCCAGATGCATTTATCACGGCTCCTTTTCCTGCATTGAAAAGGAAACAGTTCGCCCAAAACTGGCAAACGGTAGGCCTGGACAGATCAAGGATCGGTTCCCTCAGCAAACTCCTTAGACCCATACGGAGAGAGCCAGATGCTTGCAAACCCATCAACCCTCTTGATTTGTTCATCTTGCCTTGAAATCTTTCACACAGTACCCATGAAGAGCAAGGGAGAATGGACGATCGCTGAGGCTGGGTACTTGAAGCTTTCCAGAGCTTCATCTGACAAGCAAATAGCCACAAAATGAACCACGATCTGCATGACTGCGTCTGTGCTTCGTCTCAGATACTCTAGAAACATTAAATCGTTGTTGGTTACTCCCTTGCATGCGACCTGATTGCGACCTTCTCGGATTGACCAAAGGGAGGACTAGACAAAGTTGATTGGAGAATACAATTAGGAACAATATTTCAATGCCTTGAAGCCAACAACACCTGTGAAATACACTCTGTGTTTTTGTAGCTTCTTCAAGTAGGAACGAGGGTGGATCGGTTATCTGACATCGGCCCGCTAGAGGATACGTAGTGCCTGCAAATCGAGTCACAAATGCCTCCCTGCCTTTGACTTCTTAGCAGCTCTGGTGGATTTGAGGGCTTGCTTAGAGCAAAAGTGGAAATAAGACACAGGCTTCTTTGGATATAAGGGAATCGAGGGAAAGCGTCGGAGTGACTGTTCAGTAATTTCGCACATGATTGCGATCGATTCTTCTATCTTACAAAACGGCGCACATGGAAAGGCACTTTTACCATTAAATGGTTTCAAGGTTTCCATGTGTCATTGAGTTGCCAGTGTGTAGATAGGTTAAGGCCAATGTGAGAACTCGTGGTTCCCTCATAGGTTTAATATATCAGTAATAGAGCGAGCCCAGTTCAATCACAACGCATCTAGCATCTTGCCTGGGCCGTTAATTGTTAGAGGGTTATTTGGGATATTATTGTGGAATTAGTGGCAATGCTGGGGAATGAGTGCGATAATTTTTCCTCAAATGTTAGGCCTTCTGAAAGGTGTGTCAGTAAGTGACCAAAGGCACATGACACTAACCCATTACACAGTATGTCTAAAGATGACTGCTTTGCACCATCAAACACAACGGGATTTCTAACTTTGTCTAGTAGCGGCTCTTGGGGCCATTCCAGACGTGAGGACTTTTATGCACTTCACTCTGGTATTGGAGCAGCTTCCGTCTTCTAAGCTGATGGCAAGGATGGCGCTCTCATGACATTGATAGATTCACTTGAACTCTTTTGGATTAGAGATCTCTCAAGCTGGCCCAGTTGGAACCGATCGCAAGAGCTGAAAAATGGAGCAATACTGGGCCGGGGGTATCTTCGTGTCTGAGAGCGTCACCGCTCGTAGTGTTGGTAGATTTTCTCTGAAGATAATGGTATGATTCTATTGAGTGAATATCAAACTAATAAAATTAGAATTTCAAGTTTTTAGGATTTAAAACTCGATGAGCACTACATTGAAATTCTATACGTTCAACGATAATAATGCTAAGCGTGTTTTTGAAGTCTGTGATTGCTAGTTCGAAAAAAATGTTTTTTTTGGTCAAAAATCCAACTTTTAAACCTCTAATAAGAAATTGTATATTCTTGAAGAAAACAATTAAAAGGAACTGTTAAACGTTGTATGAAGTTGTACAAAAAAACTTATTTGTCTAAACTAGGTGTGCAAAGACGTATGCAAATTTGTACTAAATGAACGTTTAAACTGCAAACTCTTGATTTATCACCAAGATATCCAAGACCAATTCGAAATCCAACTTTATATTCGATGGAAGCCAATGCACTTTTTCTAACATTTGTTATCTTTTAAAATTTTAACACCACAAAATGCTCCTTCATTATTTAGTCGTGACTTCAAATAAACTAAGTAATTCTTCTGTGTGGTGGCATATAGACGATACGAGCAACTAACTCGTATTGTCTCCCTCACTGCGAACAAGTTTGAGCCAACGGAGATAGAAGAAGAATCGCGAAATTCTTAAAAATTGGTTATTTATGACAATCCTTATCCTTTGATATTTTAACTGCATAGTTCTCCATCTGACACAGAGAATATTTATTAAATCTTCCATGTGACGATAGCCAGCACAGTGGTAAAAACCCCATGTCACCTGCCGCGATTCTGACCGGCGACCACGGGGGCACTCAACTGTTTTCAGGTAGGGTGGGGGCTTGTGAACTTCTTGGGAACTAAAGTGCTTAACCACTTAGGGACGTAGGAAATAAAATTTGAGAAATTTGCAGGCTTGACTTTGGAACTAAAATTTGGGTATTTTAGTTCCTGAGGCAAACATTTTCCCAAGGTGGACCCTTAAGAAGAATTATGCTTCAAACTGGAAACCATTAAGAACTGCGGAAGGTTGCGAAATGTGGTCTGACAAGGGGCCCCGCCGACACACCGCACATAACCGTAACTCTTTCCTATGTAAGTAACCCACCCCCCCCCTGCCGGCGACATCAGTGTTATGCAGGCGCTCTAACCAACTCACAGTGTAACTTGTCATTTGTGTTGTACAGCTATAGCAGCCAATCAACAAGCTTTAGAACAGACCCGCCCCCGTTGAATAAGGGTACTTCATTTAAGCATGTTGATAAAAAGCCTATTTGGAAACCATATTATGGTAAAGGACTTTTATTGAAACTTCCTTTGCTTTTTCTGTATGTTGAATAGTAGTCTATTCAAAGAATGCCCTACGCTCATCCTGGTTAAGGGAACTGTTAGACAAACTATCACTTACTGTTTGTGGGTTAAATGCCAGAGTTTTGATTTTAACCTTCAGTGTTTACAGGAACAAGAAATGGGGTAGTGATTGCTTTCCTATGGTATGAAAAGCTATGAATAGGCCATGTTTTAACAGCGCGACCACAGTATTGATTTGTGTACCCACTGACCTCTACGTATTAGATAAAGGGTCCAAAACAGACCATTCGCGAATATAATGTAGTCTAAGTGTGTTGAGCTTGCTGGTTTCTGACCATGTCGAGCCGCCGGCGAGAATGTCAAAAACTAGCAAGCGAAACAAATCTCTAGAACGACATTATATGCGAATGTTTGTGTGAAACCTTTCTACATAAACGTCGAGCAAGATTTATGTTTTTTTACTATTAAATGGAATTTATCCAAATTATTGGACACCGTTCTGGATACCGTAATTTTTACCGTTTTTTAAAAGGAATAGGCCTCTAACCTTTTTTCTTACATAAAATCACAGATGCCCTTCTATATAGATGGTTAAGAGTCAGAACCAATGGATAATCCAAGGGTAATCTACCAGAGGTATTCGATTGGACATTCAGATGATGTATTGATATCACCTTTTGAACACTAAAACCCATGGAGGAAATCTGTGTTTCGTTTAATTAGTATTGGGTCAACAATATAACAAGACAAAACGGGAATGTGGTCCAGGTGCAAAAGCAGCTGACTGTACGCCCCAAATTTCCCTTTACCATCATCAGATTAAGAATATCATTCGATTAACCCATCACTTGCAACACAGATTGTATCATTAAATATGTGGACTAGTGAAAAAGCAATTGAGCTTTGGTTAAGTGGATTGCTTCTCGGCCTTAGCTGAAGAAACTATGTGCAGTTTGTGTTACCTTGACGCTACCCATTGCACTCCTGGGTAAATTGTGGGAGGAAGCCTTTCCGCGGCCGCCATTGAGACTTGCTATATATGGTGCTCGGCATCGGATATCCATAAACCTTATGTCATTAGTTTCATTATCGAAGCGTCTGGGACAATTACATGTCCCTCCACACTGGTAAACAGAGTTGGAGCGTTTAGGAGCCCAACTCTGTCATTTTGCTAAAAAAAATAGGTATGGTTCTATGTGGAGTTATAAAGTTAACGGGCGATTTTGAGATTATTAAGTTAATTTTTTTTGTCATGCTATTTTTAAAATCGTCAATTGTCATGGGACAGTCCCGCTTGTGAATTTTCTTACAAAATAAACAAATAACTGCAGAGTTTTTGTACCCAGTTCTTCTTTTTTTCTTTTTTTTTGTGCAAAATTAGCATATAAGAAGTCCACGAGAATTTGTATTCCTAACATCATTTAACTTTCATTCCAGGTAGTAACAGTATTATAAATGTGTGAATTAATCTTTTCACTTCGTTAAACCCATTGGCATTATCATTCATATACGCACAAAGCGACAACATAGCTTTATGTATTTTAAATACAATCTGCTTAAACACCCAGGGCATAAACGTACGCGGTGGCATTCAGCACCTACAGACTTTTAGTGTTGTCTCGCAAATAATTCTCTTAATGACGGAGTTGTTGAGCTCATGGCATGGGCCATAATGCGATATAATTTAAAAATCCCTTCAGCAGACAATGGTAGACAGGTTGTTTCTACAACAATTCTATAGTAGGTTTCTTTTGTTATACATGAACATTATTTTTTGCGGAAGTGTCATCTAGCTAGCTTGCTAGATGACACACCCGCAAAAATACTGGTCATGTATAACAAAAGACGGACAATAGATAATGATGAATGGGAAGAGGGCTAGACGTTTATACATGGATAGCGGGTCTGAGTCGCCGAGTGTAACAACAGGAAGTTGCTTTTTTACATATACAATATGGCGGGAAACAATGCATACACCTTGTCAAACAATAGAACACCTGTGTGGGATATGTGCTCCAGCAGGTGTATGCATTGTTTCCGCCATATTGTATAGGAAAAAAGCAACTTCCTGACGTGACACTCGGCGACCATTCAACTGTGCGGCAGCCCGCTATCCATGTGTAGAGGTCAGTGATAGTACCCGGTACTCACAAGGTCAAGAGGGTGAATTGACCTACGCTGTCTTTATTTATGTGTCATACTTTTTTTAAAAAAGAAATAATATTCATAATTTGATAGCTTATAATATTCTACTTGTGAAAAAAAAATCCTATAGGCCTTCAGTAAATATATAAGTACTAGTATTACAAATTCCAAGTAAATTTTGACATGTTTTTATTTTCAATTTGAGAAAGCAGTAGTGTACGAGGGTGTGCATACACAGGGCAATTATTTATTGATAGTACACTGACAAGTTACATTGTGCAACTGAGCTATCAAGTCTGGGTTGGTAGAGGAGCGGTAGATATCATCTATAGGTGTTAGGTCCGAAAGGTGCCCATCGCTTTCCTAGCGGATAGCATCAGAACGGTATATTTACATATAAATTTACAAATAAATTGTATACATAAATTTACCGTTCTGTAATACGGAGGTCGCCGGTTCGAATCCGGCCAAATGCACATGGGGTTTTTCAACACTTGTGTGCGCTGGCTATCTCTATGGAGAAGTTTAATAAATATTCAATAGACACTTTGATTTGAGAATTGGCCATATATAAGAGACATACCTTATAAGCAGCCCCTTTGTGTAACACAACAACGTGTCGGGACTCTGAGAAAGTAGAAAGAGTGTCCGTTTCAAGTCCGGGTACTCTGCATGAAGATAGTATGTGTTGGGCCTGGGATGTTTCCATCAGTTCGCCCCGTTCCATGCCTATAATCTCAGCAATAAGCTCTGGCCTTGCCTTTCATGTGAAAAATAGTATTTAGTGAGTGAGTGAGTGAGTGAGTATAAGTATTAAATTTTAACGACAACTCAACACAATTGTGTCATATCGTGTCATTAAGATAAGGTATACATCAAACTTTTAAGACAAATTTTAAAAACATTACAAAAAATACACTTCAGGAAATTCTAATTACAACATTTATAAAAAGTTAAATGTATTTTAATACAAATCAGTCTCTTGAAATAATGTTTTCAAATCTGGTACGTAATAATATTTTCTACCTTTAAGCGCATAATCAACGCATTCAAGTAATACATGTGCTCTTTCTGTGAAAAATAGTATTTATACTCATCTTTTCAATACGTGAATCACATTAGAGATTGTATATTTTAAGGAACATTAATCCACAACCCAAATGAAATGCACACATAAATAAATAAATAAATAAATAAATAAATAAATAAATAAATAAATAAATAAATAAATAAATAAATAACAGCTTTTTCACTGGCAAGATAATATTAATAATGATAATTAACATTAATATGGCGAAGAACAAAGCAACTTGCAAGGCTTAAAACATTTCTTACATCATGTGAGTGAAGTTTACTATCAACATAATTATTTATCAAAATTGGAACATTTAGAGTTTACAACAAATTAATCCCAAATTCTATACTTAGTGTAATAGTCAGCTTTAAAACACTCCCAAATATATAAACAACTGTGCACATCTTTATATCCCGCAGTGTGTGGGTGGGAAGAACCAAAATCTAACGAAAAATCATGAGCACTTACAAAACTGTGTGGGAAATTTCGCCGCCCGTATCGATAGAGGGCTGCTCATTAAATGACATTGCGTGACGTCAGAATATTTGAGCAACAGCCAGGTTGTTGAATCAATGGAAATTTGTATTTACATGTGTAGAAGCTACAAAAATTTCCCCACATGCGCAATTGTAAGGATAGGGGTAACAAATAAACCAATATATCATTGATGGCTACTTTCCCCGTCAAAATCGGAATTATGAGTGAAGCTTCTGAAGATTTACTGCCTCGTTCCGTATCCAGTTTTCTCTCTTTGGCCTTTGATCGCTACAGTTTGGCGAATAATATTTCGAACTTATTTCCTTCTAATCATCTCTCAAACATTTTATCATAAGCGGACACTTTTTATGGCAAATCCTGAAGGTTTAATAATAATAATAATAATATGCAGGCATTTATAAAGCGCTCTTACAAAAGTGGTATCACAGCTGTACAATTATAATTACGCTCCCGATAGGAAATCGTTTAACCGCTATAATCGTACCATATTTGACTTGCCCCGGTTGTAATAAACTTGCGGCGTTTTCATTATGCATTGATTCAACCCTTCGAAATTTTTACTGTTTCTGTATGTCGCCCTGGTTGAAGAAGCCCCGATCGGGAGATGTCTTGCACACGGCACGCTATAGAATGCTAATTAATTATGCTCGATATTTGTCCTAGCCTGAGTCCCCGGCCCCCACTCACAACTAACAAACATTGCGGATAAGTGCATACGTGTTCAAGGACTGAAGGATTTAGCGGATCAGTGAACGAACATTCATAAGGCTTCAACAGGGATGTTTCCATCGTGATGAGGTAAAACTACTAGACCAACCAATTGGAAGGGGCAGTTTGCAGCGTGCTCTGGAGTTAAATAAAATCGTCGGTCGCATTACATACCGACGTATTTTCAAAATACATAATCATTTTGAAATGTTTTGCGATTTAAATCTACTGTATCATATTTATTGAAACGCATGCCAATTAAAATATATTTGAAATAATGAAAATATACACAATTTGAAATATATTTTAATAATCAGCTTATATATCATTCATATTAATTGCCAAAAATAATGTTAATTAAAATATGCCATTATGTGAAAACACCAAAATAGCAAGTTCACAACGTCGAGCAAATACGTTACTATGTGAAACGGCAAATACTTCAAAATGCAGATACGACACTCTGGACTTGCGCAGTTAGATTTTAGACAAATACGTCGCTATTATATATGTCTCACCTTGACACAAGTTGTTGCATGTAAAAGGGCAGCTGCCCTCTGTAATTGGTCTCTGTGTTTCGGCTGGTCCTCCAGTACCCCGGTAATCAACGTGGAACTGGGGATTGGGTAACGTAGGGCTAGCAAGGTTTTATGGAAATCTGCAGAGGCCCAGTTATCCTTGCCTTTCACTGCTTTCGTGAACGCTTGTTGTAATTTTTGGCATGTACCGTCATCCTGCAATGTTTGGAGCCTGCTTTGGAAGTCTTCAAAACTTTTCTTGTCCAGCATTTGGCCCATCACACGGCTCAGCTCACTCAAAGTGGACTCTATTTCAGGGACAGGATATTTCAAGCTTGCCATTTTTGCTGTAAATTAATTAAAATTAATTAAAAACTGATTAATCGGATTAAAATTTTAACATACCTCACAAACAACATGAGGAAAACAAAGAAATTGTATTTAGACTTCCATATACGCGTACATGCGGCGACTGGCACTTTCGAGGAATTGCGGCTATGTCAGACTTAATATGCGGCCTTCTATATTTGCTCATACATTTGGGCAGATAAAAATATTCTGTCCCAAACTTTGTGAACTGACAGACCTTTGGACCAAAATAAATGAAATGACGTTTAAACTTTCAGCTGATCTGTGTTGCCATAGCAACGGCCCATTAATATGGCTTGGTAACAGGAAGTAGAGGTACTCTGCAGACGAGGCGATATTGCTAATAATTGTTTCTTGCCTTGTTTCTGGACCTTGCTACAGGTCGCCAGATGCTTTCAAAATCATCGAAGTGGTAACACGATGTGAGGTTCTTGCTCATTGGGGTTGTTACGCTGGCCTTCATTAGTCTTGTTCAAGGCGCTCTACCAACTTCATTCACTCAGTCAACTCTGAACTCTGAAGGCAGAGCGCCTTGTTTAATCTGTAGGCTTTTTCTTGCAATTGTAAGAATTTGATAGGAGTTTTATACAAGGAAGATTAAAACCACAAAGCAATTTGAACAAGACTGTCACCCTAAGTAGCACAACCAATGTACCTGACCACAATGGGTATTTGTGGTTTTATACTTAGACAAGAAGGCTCCTGGAGCCTGTGTGCACAACAGACCACCAGGCAATTTAGAGCTTAGAACCTTCAATGTGGGAATCTTGCTCAGTGGGGTTGTTACGCTAGCCTTGATTAGCCTTGTTCAAGGCGCTCTACCAACTCCATTCACTCAGCTGGTTGACACGTCTGATACAAAAAGTGTCACAGATCATATTATGCAAAAATCGTGCGAGGAGTGGATCATATTGCCCTCCCTAAAACCAAAGAAATAGCAATACCATGGCAAGAATTCATTCTATCAAGCACCTAATTTGAAGTCTCCAATTTCATCCGTCGCATGTCCCATGCTTCCACTAGCAAGTTTAATAAGTTAAACTCTGAACTCAGGCAGAGCCCCTTGTTTAATCTGCAGGCTTTTTCTTGCATTTGTAAGGATTTGAAAGCAATTTGAACAAGGCTGTCGCCCTGAGTAGCACAACCACTGTACCTGACCACAATGGGTATTTGTGTTTTTAGCTCCTGGAACCAGTGTGCACAACAGACCACCAGGCAGTGTACCAATTTATTTATTTAATCTTTCTCGAGACAGGGTAGCCCCTTCAATGCTAAAACACTGATTTCAAACCTGCAAACACAATGTTCTAAATAATTCAATGTGAAAAAAATAGAAAATTTGTCGGTTCTTAGCAGACAGCCTTGAACAAAGCTAGCACTGAGCAGTGGGCCCAGCATGACCGTCCCGATGCTTGATTGGCATAGACCAGAATGTGACAATTACGGAAAAAGTATATAGATATAAAGTAATATTATATCCTCCTCCTCCTTCCGCCGAGATTCGTGACGCACTTCTTTTCCAAACGTCTGTATCCCACATTGCTGTTCTTAGTTCATTCACAGTTAAGCCTGTGTCTCTGCATAAAATGTATCCGGGTAGATAGTGGTCTGTTATCTCCTGTTCTTTCCCATAAACCAATTTTGAATTTTGGACACAAAACGGTGGCACGGCACAACGGCGGTCCGGTAAGTACGTAATCCTGTTTCTAAAATTGAAAAAACAGTTGGCGTAACCAGTGTTTAAAAATTCTCAAGACTGGAAAAATATCGAAAGGCATTGTGGGAAAAATGGATGCGACCATACCGATTGCGTGTTCACTTTTCCGTGGCTGCGAGCACCGAAGTACCCGACAAAAACATTAAATATTTTCGCTAGGTGCTATAGGTTCAGACCCAATTACGATACATATTCTAAACAAAACTTAGTAACGGACCCTCTGATGCAAAAACTTCCATAGAACCCCTTCGTTTTCTGGAGATATTTGAGACTTAGTTTCATTTACGCACATTATCTATGACGGACTGATAACGTTAGTCTCTCACGCAGTATCAAGTTAGATAATATGATTTCGCAGTCTGGACACAGACTACATGTGCGAAATATTTTCCTGGCCGCCATAGCACGGCAGAAAAAAAAAACATCTCGCGGCTGCGCAACCACTTTGAATTTCTGAAAACCAAAACATAGTGGTTTCGCAATTCAATGGTACTAAATTTATATTTTGCCCTTTTCCGTTGGTGGTCCTTGACATGACCTCTTCGCGAGAGATGGTTTTGCAAGAGATTCCATTCTACATTGATATAATTAACATCGGGAAAGTATACGCTATGTCAGCTTTGGATTTTCTTGCGTTTACCTAACTTTATCACCACTTTTTCAAAGTGTATGGGAATAGCGCAAACTTAATTTAAGCCTTTTAAGCATCTACCACGTGTGAGTAAAAAAAAAACTATTTTGTTTGCTTTGGTTGCGACGCGCGATAAACAGGGCTTTAGAGCGAAAGCTTATTTGTTTGTTATTTGGATCTTGGAGTACCTAGATTCAGCAGCGTTGATTTGTCAAAACTCGATATTGATCTACATTTCGCCTGTCTGACACAAGTTCAATGTTTTAAAAAGTAAAACCCCATTCCGTTTCAAAAATCTTACTCAGTACCTATAAGATGGCTCCTAAGTAGCTTGATGAACTTATTCTCGGATATAAATCCCAAGTATTATATACGTTCAACGTGAAAGGGTCTTCGTAGGGCGAGTCCACAGAAGTAAGAAGAAGTAAGACTATATATGGGAACCGGGCTTTGCCATTGCAGCTCTCCGTATGTGGAACAGCCTTGCGGTTGCTGTTAAAAATGCACCAAACTGTTTCCACCTTTAAAATAGGACTAAGAATAACTGTTTTTTCAGAGTGATTGAGCTTAAAGGACATGAGGAGTTTTCCAGAAAAAGAAGAGCGCCCCCCCAATTTTTGTCGAACCCCGGTTTTTGCATATTTTGGAAGGCTTACCAATGTATACCTGAAGTGATTAAGCCGAGTACGCCGTCTTATGTAATAGATGATGATTTAGTACTTCTGGCGTGCACGACGAAAGTCAAAGCATGGTTTTCTAGGCGGGGCGATTGCGATAGAGGCAAGTCAAAATAGGTTGCGGTTTCCTTGTATTTGTTTTCTTGTTTGTTCAATAAAAACCTTCGAAACGTTCTGGTAGGTGGTCTACGGACGATCCAGTGAAAAGTGAGAGAAAATTGTATCCTAAAAAAATTTCCTCCTGTCACTTTAAGCAGGCAACTCTCAATTTTTACCCTGTCTATAGTTTTCTCTCTTACTCTTCTAGTCCTTATTCTTCTAGCATTCCTTGCCTCAGGATTTAGAGGGTTGTTATTCAGTTAGGTAGGGCTAGAGGTTCGGGGGGGGGGGAAGACCATGAGATGCCAACCATAACAGCAACAGAACGACACATCAACTTCCAGCGTAACCCAAGAGCTAGTCTTTATTTCAAAAGATTTACGGTAGGAGGGCGCTCTTACGGCATATGTACGGTCAAATAAGACTTGATTAAAGCTAGGCCGTTCACTAAATATTTAAATCTAAGTGACGCTATTCGA
>JAMKCH010036989.1:0-37529 GCA_023653785.1 Ophioderma brevispina
TGAAGCAGTGAGCTACCAAGGTAAAGCCTGTAAAAATTAATAAAAGGATTTTTTTCCTTGTGAGTTGTGTCATTTTTAGTACTAGACCGTTGTAAGATGTTCTTTTTCTATTTGGAAAAATTGATAAAGTTGAATCCACAAATTTTAAAAAGATATTTTTCATCAGTTGGAGTCCCATGTCTTTAAATGGCAACTTAATAATCATGTTCTTCGATAACATACGCATGGACACCAGAAACAAAATTTCAACCATAAAAACTCATTTAAAGAAAGTCAGCAAAATGGCCCAGCCATATTGGATTTATGCAAAATAAGCCTATACTTACCTAAACCACTATCTCATATTGCTTATTAGGGTTCTCTTTGAGTTAGTAGACACCCAAAACATGGGTAAGTCGAGACACCAACATTAAATCTCTACGACCCTCGGATCTTGAGTTATGGGCAAAAAGTCCTTTGAATGGCCGCCATTTTGAATTTATGCAAAGTAGACAAGTTCTGCAACCCGGATTTTCTCCGGACTTTTAGTATGTATTTTGGGTACTCAAAAAAATGCATTGCTTGAATGAAGAAAACCTTGATAGCAATTAGTTCCAGGTTACACCAAAAATTGCATTATCTGTCCGGCCTATAATTAAAAAAAACTTCAATGAAAAGCAGGCGGCAAAAAAGTGCTTATTAGAAATCTTAGATAATCTTCTTCCCTGCCTTAGAATAGTACGCTCCTCATTGAACACTTGGAGTGTTGTGTGACCCATCACTATATATCAAGGGATAGGAAAGAATGGCATTTGATCTCAAATTTCTGCTGCAAACATTTCAAAGATTAGTCGCAGGAACATAAATAAAAATCCTTAAAAAGGAAAGGGGCTACCCCAAGGAGTGAGTCCTTGTTGGTTTGTTCTAAATGTGGTTGGGAAATATACACTTATGTAAGAAAGAAAAGCGTAAATTAGACACAATATCAGATTGAATTTGTGAAGTTTATTGCAACTTGCTTAGCACAAAAGTGTTTGGAAATAAATGAAATAAGTATAATAAATAATATAACCCTATATCGCAACCTTTGGGAGACACGGATCTTTGTTATGTATAATGAATACGTTAGGGAGGGACCCATTAATGTCTCCCTAACGTTTCCTTTAGAATTGCGTGTATTCATTCAAAGGATATGAATATTAATTATGCAAATGAAGGGGTAATCCCATAGAATAAACAAAGGATATGAATATAATTAATTTAACATAACTATAAGAGCTCCTGATAAGCTTAATGAATTATCAACTGTCTATCCCTAATTTATACCATTGTAGATTAATATATATATAATATATATAATATATATATAATATATATATATATATATATAATATCAGACAACTGGCTGCTATGCGGTGGATGCGAAGAATATATAGCGGTTTGCGGACGTCGTCGATGTGAGAAGTTGGTGGTAGTAGAGGGAGGCATGAGATGGAAGGTGACAAAATGCGGACGGCGTAGGAGATATGGTAGTTCGTATGATCCTAGGTGATGCTGGAGTGTTTGCTAAGTAGAATTTGTTGTCTCGTGGCGGGCACTTCTGATATCAGGTCGGGTCGCTTGTTGAGTAGTCTTCGTTTTTTTGTCGCATTGAATGTATGGCCCTTTCTCGGTGAGGCAAGTGGTCGCAAATTTCTTGGTTCCGCTGGAAGTCCGGTCGGGCGCTGGATTTGATTGACACCATGCTGAATTCGTAGGGTTTTGGTTGTTTTTCTTCTTGAGCTGCCCACACGTACTTGGAGAGTTTTTTGTGGCTGTCTGGGCTTTTGCATTTCTGAAGATTTCTTTTGGGTTGTTGAATCTAGTCTTGAAAGGTGTTTCCTCAGTCCGATGTAAAGTTTGGTTTGGTCCCTGTTCGCCGACTTTTGGACCTTCGGCGCGTAGATGAATGTTAGGAAGGGTTTCAAAACAGTTTTCCCTTGCAAGGCGGGCCAAGTCCGTGTTTGCGGCGGCCAGCTTGCATATTCCATGTTGTGTAGGTTATTCTCCTAGCGGCGACCTTCTTGTTGTGGGTTTTAATGATGCTGGCGACGTTGGGCATGCAGCTGCAGCTGAGTCTTGACGTGTTTTCCCCCGGTTGAAATATTTGTGGGAAGTTTGGTCCTGCTGGGAAGTTTTTTTTGTCGAGAGCTTGATGATGTTCTTCCCTATTTTGGTGGAGACGTCTTGCTGAAAGGCGGGTTAAACCGATGAGGTTACGTTTAGTTTTGTCGGGTCGTCCCCTGTTGCACGGTTTTTCCTTTTTTCTTGTATTGAGTTCCTCGTTTGTACATCCGCTGATTTTTTTTCAGAGCGTCGTTGTAAAATGCGGATGCGTTGTGGTGGAAGTAATCTCTGTGTTGTATTAAAATGGTCGTATACGTTCTGGGCTTATGGAGGCCTGGTAGGTTTCTTTATGAATGTTTTGGTGGGTGGTTGGATAGCGTATGGATTGTAGACTGGTCGGTCGTTGGGTTTGTGGTATGGGTAGTAATTTGCCGGTATGTCCAAGTTGAGAGTGCTGGTCGAGGAAGTTTCGGACTTTCAGGTTGCAGTCGATTGTGATGTTGAGGGCCGAGATCTCTAAATGTCGTTAATGAGTTTTCCTTTTCCTGATTCCTGTCGGATGCGTTTCCGGATGTTCTTTGTAAAACTGCTAAGCCGTCTCCTGTAGATTCCCCAGTTTCCCCTGTCGAACTTCTTGATAGTATGTTTGAGGTGTTCCAAGCCGTTGAGATCAACAAAAACTTCATCGGGCCGTCGTAGCTGCCCCAATGGTGACGGGTCGACAGGGGGTCGTGAACATTCATGATTTCTCCCCTCTTTGGTTTACGAAACAAAGTCATTATTTTCTCTTTTGGTGACACAAGTCAAATTATTTCCCTTTTTTCTTCCAGGGTGCCCGCCGTCGAAAATAGAACGACTTCCTGGAATGAAGGATGGAATGTCGAATGTTCTGGCCTGGGATGTGGCGAAGTATTTCTTGGCGAACGTCAAAGTGCTTTTCTTGAGTAGCTCCTCTGTGATGGATGGGTAGAAGTCGATAATGTCGAAGCTGATGAAGGGGTGGCTGTCTTTGTTCTTCAGTTTTGTGGAACCATAATCTATTAATATATATTATCTATATATTATATAATATATCATCCATAATATATAATATATATATAATACTATTATATTATATATTATATTGAAAGACAGAATTAGTAATGAAAAAAACAGTTTAAAGTTGTTGGTGAACCCTTTCCAGACGTACCCTGTAGCATTATTAAACTTTGTCACCCCCTAGGGTCCCTGTCTGACTACCGACACAAGGGCCCGGTGGGGCCCTATCCAGGGCCCTTTAAACTAGCTGCCCCCAAAGTTCCCAAGGCTTTTCTTCATTTCGAACTATCCAAGAAAATACCCCTTCCACAACGTCTGGGACCGTCACAGAGCTTCCCTCCCAACTAACCAGATTCCCCTTCCCTCCATCTCAAAGAGTGGGCCCTTTCCCCAACTACCCAGGTTCAATCCTTCCAACTACCACCAGGGCAATTTTTCTACTACCTCCAAACCTTCATCCTTTTTTTTTATCTAATGGACATTCCAACTCCCAACTACCCATGGTCATTTTTTGGTATTACAATTGATTCCGTCTGCGCTATATTATTATTCGGCAGAAGCGCTTGACGGAATATAATGGCAAACAAAAATACCTCATTTGCATACCATGAACCTCTACCAGAATTTCCTTCTCAACTCCCAGAGTTCCATTTCCCAACTACCCCCGGGGTTTTTCTTCCTTTTCCAACAACGCCAGGGTTCACATTATACAAGCCCGTTTGTTACAAACCCCTGCCACCAACAACACCCATCCAATCAGTCTCAATTTTCACAATTGAAAAAAAACAAATCTTTTAATTATTTAAAAAAAGAAAAAACCTAAAAAATTTGTTTTTTGATCATTTGTTAATTATATTTGTTTAAACTCTTATTTTAAATTTTGGGTCCGCTTTGGGGTCACTTCCTCAATTTTCTTATTTTAATATTTGTTTTAAAAACATTTTTTCTTGTATTTCTTTTTTTTAATAATGTAATTTTTTTTTTTTTTGTTTCATTTGTTTATATTCGGGTTTTTTCGTTCAATTAAATTTGAATACTTTTTTTAGTTGTAATTTTTTTGTCATAGTGCCGCATTTTTTGAAATGCCTTATTTTAACTGTTTCATTAAGTTTTGTTTTCGTATTGATAACTTTATTATTTTCTTAATTTCTTTTTAAACTTTTAATTACTTTACTAACGTTGGTTCTATTTAATAGCTCAGCTGTTTCATTGTTTAATTGATTAATTGCTGTTTTTTTTATTTTAAAAATTAGTTTTTTTGTACTATAATAATAACACCACGCCAACCTCTTTCCTGAACAACCTACCCTTGGGCTTTTTTTCCTATTTTTTCGCGGTGGTATTTTTGGTGTAATTTTGTTTATTTGTTTTATTGTTTTTAATTTGTTTACATTTATTTTTTGTTTTTATTAAACTTTTTATTATTGTCAATGGGATTGGATCTTTTAGTTTCAGTTACCAAAACCCCGCCCAACCCTGAATTTGCTTTTTTCCTTTTCATTAGTTTTGGGTTTAAAAACGTCATCAAATTTCTTCGGAAAGCTTCAAAATACGAATCAATAACTTTCAGCTTCTTCATAAATCAGGCATGTCGGTTTTTTCTGATCATTTTAAAACATATTTTATTTTTTTTTTTGTGGCTGAGGGGGTTTCCCTTAGGGTTAAATAATAACATTTTTATTTAAAATTTTCCCTTCCCTCACCAATGCTTCCGGAATTCACTCTGCGATCGAGCTTACAAATGTTCATCTTGAAATTGTTTTTGTTGTGTTGAAGGAAAAATATTAAACTTTAAAAGTATCCAACTGTTATAAGTCTGATGTTAGTATATAATGAACTTAGGTTTTGACACCATCTTATACCAACGACGTAAACATTTATATGAATCTATAAAATAATGAAATAAGAAATAGTGACCTCCTCCTCCTTTTTGTTTTCGAACGTCAACTAAACATCCAATTCCATGGCCTTAAATAATTTTTGTTTTTAATTTAATCTGGCGTTAATATTAATTTATGTATTTTTAATTAATTTATAAAAAAAGAAAAATTAAAATTAAATTCTTAATTTGTTTCCGTACTTTTTTTTTCTTTGTCTTTTTTAGCTTTTCTATTTTTCACTCATTGTTAATTGTTTAATTCTTGAAATTTTTTATTTTTATTTTGTATTTTTTAAAGTTTATATTTAAATTTTATTTCTTTTGTTTCCATTTGTAGAATTTTGTTTTTAAATATTATTAGTTTAGCAACTTATCTTTATTTTTGTTCTATTCTTTTGAAAGATTTTATTTTTAATATTTTTAAACAAATATGCAACTTTGAGCTTTAGTTTAATGAATATGTGCATGGTGTATTTTTTTCCCTTTTTTCCAACATTTATTTCATGTGTTATTTTTTTACACTACATTTCTTTTTGTGTTCATTAACTTTTGTTTTAATTTAATTTGGCTTAATATATTTTTTATGATTTTAATTAATTTTTGATTTGTTTTAATTGGTGTTTGGTTTTTCTTTTAAAATCTGATCTGTTATTTGTTTTGTTAAATTCTTTTTTACTTTGTAATTTAGCGTTTTTCTTTTTTTTTTTCACTCATTGTTTTTATTTTTTGTATTTTTTAATATCTGGTTTTAAAATTTATTTCCTTTTGTTTCCGTTGTAATTTTGTTTCATTAAATTAATTATTTTTTCATTTTTGTCCGACTTAATTTTCCCAAACTTCGTGATCATTTTAAGCTGTGTCAGGTTGTTAAAAAAAAAGAAAAAGGGGGGAAAGGAGAAAAAAAGCAGAAACAACGGCACAAATCTTTAACGGCACTCTTTTTCCTGGTAAAACAGACAAACAAGAACAAAACTAAAATAACAACATGAAAAATCAAAACCTCTTCCTTGACCGATTTTCGAACCCAGGACCAACGGGGGGAAAATATGAAAATGTGTCAGCTGCCCTTAAAAAAGACCGCTTGCGCTAACATAAAAACTTGGCTATTAAGAGTGCAAATCTGCTCATTGGGTCCAAAGTGATGGGAAGCCAACTCGAGCTAAGGTCACGAATGAAACATTACCCAATATGGCTTGTTAAACGTGAAGAACCCATTAATAACCAGTGTTTTTTAAAAATCATTCCCCTTAATTTTCGCAAGAAAAAAATGGAGAACCTCTTCTTGATTAAATCTCCTGCCGAAAGAAAATTATTTTGAGGTCATCGGGTATCTCGAGTAACTCCCTCATCATATTTTTCCCCCATTTTTGGAACATCCGCTATTTAACTATTCCTTGATGTAAGTAGAATCCCCATTTGAAACTCAGTTTGCCTACTGGCGGGTCCGGAAAGTGGGTGTAGTCTTGTGACAGACTGCGAAAGATCTTATATTAGTACTTTGGCAGAGCGAGTAACGTTTCTCCGGAAAATGCGAAAAGGGTTCTATGGATATTTTTGCAAAAATCAAGGGTCCGTTACACTCATGTTTTGTTTGAAATATGGTCACATCGTACTTGGGTCTGAAACCTATATACCTAGCGAGAACATTGGAAGTTTTTTGTCGGGTACTTCGGTGCTCGCAAACAACGAAAAGTAAGGCCCCCACATCGCTACGCCGCATCCCTTCCTACACTTACCGGACCCGCCGTAGCGGTTTTGCCAACCAAGCTAATAGGTGCGCCCTTCGGGCCCCTAAAACATTTGCTAGTACTGCTGTGGCGGACATCCCTTGTGGGTACAGAGCCAGACATGATGGTAAGGTCCCATGAGACACACCCCGCTCAATTGGTTTTGAGAATTATCTCAGGCAGGTTTTGAAAACTGTGAATCTGGTGGAAAAGTGTATTTGGCATGCCAATGTCCACATAACACTTCTACATTTGTAGAACAAGGGCAAATAAGGCCAATCACGGCAATGATTTAATCATTGAAATTCGCCACACCACAGGCAAAAGAGATCTTAAAACGGTAAATGGCCCGGATAATTGCAAAGAAGCAATTTGGATAAATCAAGTCCATCCTGATGAATGCGCCAGTAGTGTAGGCCTGTTATGTACAACGATTTCAAGCTTGTGCTTTTTTTTTGGTAAGGATGCCTTTTTTTTGGTGCATTGGATCAAGAGTAAGACATCCAGGTACGCAGAAAAAGTAATTGGTCGCATTTTTTTCTGATAAGCGTTTGGCCGCCATCTTGTGGATTTCAAAATGGCCCGCCTTTTCCAAAGGATTTTTTCCCAACTATAACTTTGGTTCTGAGCAACTTTGGAATCAATTTGGGTGGCCAAAGTTAATGTTTTTTTTTAAAAAAAGTAAAATTTTCAAAATTGATAATACAACAACCCTAGTCTTACAAGCTTGTGGCTTTACACAACCCCCCTCCCCTTGGTGGGGGGGGGGCAATGGTTGTTAAGAAGCCGCTGCCTCTCCCCCAGTCCCCCTCCTTAGAGATTTTTTTCTACAATAAGGGACGTATGAGTTGGATGCTTTTTGGTGTTATTGGATAGAGTAGACATCCAGGTATTCAAAAAGTATTGGTCGCATTTTCTCTAAAGCGTTTTAGGCGCCAACTTGATTTTCAAAATAGCCGCCATTTCCAAAGGATTTTGCCTCCTGAACTTGTGTTTGGTTCTGACAACATTTGAATAAATTTGTGGTGGCCAAAGGTATGTTTTCACTACTGGGAGTTTTCAAAAAATAATGAAATTACCCCTATCTAACAAAAAGCGTGGCTTTTCACAGTCTCCCCTGGTGGGGGGGGGGCAATCGTTTAAGCCGCTGCCCTCTAAACCCCCATCCGCCCTTAGGATTTTTTTTCTACCAGAAGGGGACGGTATGGATTTGATGCCTTTTTTGGGTGTCATTGGATAGAGTATACTCCAGGGTATCATAAAAGTTATTGGTCGCATTTTCTCTAAAAGCGTTTTTGGCGCCATCTTGGATTCAAACTGGCCGCCATTTCCAAATGATTTTGCTCTAAACTTGGGTTTTCGAGTCAACAATTGGAATTCAAATGTTTGTTTGGGCCAACGTTGTTTTTCAATAAGTGGAGTTCAAAAATATGATCAATTAATCCTTATCTAACCATCTGGTGCTTGGGAATAAACCCCAATCACCCAGGTGTGGTTGGTGTGAGGTCATTATTTTTAACACTTCCCCCCTACCCCAGTTCCCCCTTTGTAGAATTTTTTAATGCCCCCGTCGGCAAGGTCGGCCTGCCACTCGCTGAGAACGGATAACCCACGGGAATCATTGGCCGGGCTCCAAATGCTGTTCCAACTTGTGTGTCGGACCTGTGGGGCCTCAATGGAGCCTGGTGGTATGGCTTGCGCCCGATGGTCTTTGTTTTGCCCTTTCTTCATCGGACGAGCTCAACGCCTGCTTCGGATCACCTTCGATGGGAGCACCTCTTCCCCATGCTATGGGGTTCCTGCAACCCCGGCTGTCTGGGAGTGAGAACTTGGTCGGTAGGTAAACCTTGTCGCAGCAACCTCTGGTCAGTAAAGTGGCGAAGGTATTTCGAGCTAACCCCTTTTGGGCTGCCTTGCTGGATCATCATGGGGTGCTACACCAACTGTGCCATGCGCACCGCCCGCCCTGGCCTTCTGGTCCTACTCACAGCGCTGCTGAAAAATGCCGCCCCAAAGCATGTGCAATGTAGCTCTCGCACAGGGAGGCTGGACAAGGTGCTCGGCGAGACCATGGGAGCCATGCCCTGGCTGGCCCTGTCCCCCCCACTCCAAACTAGGGTCAGCTGCTTTCGGGCCATTGCGCATGCGGTGGCCTTGGGGGCATCGCAATGCGTAGGGTGGGTGTTATAAAGGCCCCTGTTGGGCAGCAGGCGCCTGCTGCATACGCTGCCGGGGAGTCCCAAATCCGGATTCGGCGGACGGGGAACTGCGCTCTCCGTCGACCTTTTCCTGTTGAACACGCGCTGCTCTTACAAACACGTTGACGAACATCCTCCCCCGGTTGGGCTCACCCCACCGGCCCCACTGACAACCGCATATCGTTACCAAGCTTTGCCAAAAACGCGGACCAATATGGCACGCCATGGTTGGTTTAATGACCATGGTTCCAATCGTATTGGGGTTCCTATTCCATTGATTATTTGTGATACATGATTGGGCGCCAAAACTGTAATTACCCACAGGGTTCACAATCTATGTCTCGGCTCTGGCGTGGGCCATATTTGTCCGCGATTTGGTAACGATCATTACGGTCAGTATCACCGATTGAGTGAGCCCACCGGCATCCTCCATAGAAACGGGAATGTTGAAAATGGCAACGGCCCTCCTAAACAAGCACACAAATGGTTATAGGGACAATGCACGTAACTCGACTTTGTGAAGTCATACTCCCAACGAAGCCTGGCTTTGTATATAGTATCTGTACAGAATGTAAATTACACATTTGTTAATCTTTTCTATAAATACACAAAATATTATGTTTTGTGTAAAAATTTTCTGTAGGTAACCGGCAGCTTCAAAAATTATTACTTTTGGACCTGACTTCCCCTACAGGGCCCCGCATGGAGGGCTATTTCCTAACTAAGCACTGTAATCCTTCGTTTACTAAAGTTCTGGTCAGGTTAGTTGGCATTAAGACACTTTTGAAATTCGACCCAATTTTTTAAAACAATCTGAACAGTTTTACCATATAGGTACCTTTGGCAAATATCATAACAATGTTAATACCCCACCCCGTTCCCAGCTTATTAACCCTCATGCTTATGCATACTCACGTTGTTTTTATGATTGGCTCATGGTCCTTGTTTACGCTCCATATCCATAACATGTTGAACGCAACCATTTTACATTTATGGGGTTGATATACTTTTGAGGGTGGTTTTGGCAGATTTGAAATGTTACTCTATTCACATGCATTAGTGGAAAATGTTCTGTTAAAAAAAATACCTCAAAAATCATCATTCGGTTTTGATCCAACTTTTGGTAACCGATTTGTTTTTCCTTTCTTTGTTTAATTTTTTATTTTTTTTATTTTTTTTATTTTTTTTACCTTTTTTCCTTTTAACGTTTGTGTAAGTATTTAATGGGGAACTATCGTTTTAGCCCATCCCCTGCTTATTTCTTTCCTTTTCCTTTCCCTTTATACATGGCCTTAGGTTTTTGTACCCCCAAAAGAATATTTAAGATACAGTTTCGAGTTTACGAGTGCCGACTTTAATAAATGTTCGACTTTCTGAATTTGCTTTTTTCTTTTTCTTTTTTGATCTTTTCCCTTAATGGTAACTTGTTTTGAGTTTTAATTATAAATTTAATTGTTGTATTGGTTTTTTTTATAGTCCTTATTTGGGAAATGTTTGGTAACTAATGTGAGACAAAAAAAAAACAATTCCCGTGCTCGTTTCCCATAGGTGTTGTTTTGTATTTTTAATGATTTTTGTTAAATTAAAACAAAAAAACAACCTAAAATTAAAAATTAATTTAAAGAAAACCACAAACTAGAATTGTTTTCCTCTTTGAGAAGAGAACTTTGAGCGTGCATGACTGATCAAATCCGAATCAATAAACTTCATAAATGTTAACAATTGTCTTGATTTTCACATCTACGGACTAATCAATTACTTTTATTTATACCAATGTGGCCCCCTCAATCAACACACGAATTCACCTGTTGCAGATCAGGAAAACAAGATCTTCCCATTGTTGAGGATTTGCTGAAGAGTTTAGTCCTTTAAATGGCATAACTTGTATGATACCTGAATTACAGTAGTAGTGTTGAAACCCTTTCATTTACACATCAGGATTAATCTATTACTGATTGCATGAAATCTTTTCTTGGGTAAAACAGGAGGCCATAGGCTCCTTCATTCAGAAGAACTTCGGGCGGTGCGTGAACTGAACAAATCCAATCAAATCAACGTACTAAGAAATGGATAGGCCTCTATAAAAAAAAGGTGCCTTGAGGGTTTAGTAGAGTATGTCATAATTGTTCCTGAGTACATTGCCCCTTGTGGCACATTGGCCCCCCTACGCTACATGCCTATCTTTTTTTCTTCATAGAAGGTTGAATTTTCCCTTACATTCCAGTCAAGTAAGCTTTTTATGAATCTTACTCCCCCAAACTTCCCTGGACTATCAAAAAATCTGCAGTATTTGCTGTCAAGACTCATGTTTGGCTGTTTGCTCCAAATCAATCCAATGGTCTCCTTTTCTGCAATATTCTTGAAACAATAAACGGTGCTTGGCCGCAAAATCGGCTAGTTCCCCTTCTGCATCTATTATTATTTTCCGTGAACAAAACATGTTTTAAATAAGCAGAATTAAAAAAAAACTATCTCCAACCCCTTACTCATAAAATGTAATGGTACGGGCCAAAACACGGTCCACGTGCCTGACTATATAACCAACAACTAGTCAACACGAAAAACGTCGAAAAACTACCAAAAGATGACCGCTTAAACGTACCTCAACATCAATGCTGTATTGGGATTCCACTTCAGCTTTTACCCCGTCTTCTCAAGTTCTGGAATTTCGGTTACTTTACTGAAAAAATGCTGCGTAAACACAAGCTGAGGCTTCTCCTCGCGAGTAGTCAATTTTGCACGATGCCTGCTACATGTACCTTCACCGCCATTCGGTACTGCGGTCCGTTGAGTATTTTCCCAACGTGGTAGTTGTGGGTCATCAGACTGCGAAAGATTATTAAATCCTAACTTGGTAAACTGCGGCGAGAGACTAACGTTACCATCGTCAAGCGAATGTGTTAAATGAAAACGTTAAATCTCAAATCTCTCCGGAAAACGAAGGGGGTTTTATGGAGGTTTTTTAACATCACGAGGTCCGTAGGTTTTGTTTTTTGAATATGTGGTCGTAGTTGGGTCTGAACCTATAGCACCTAAGCGAGAAAATTGAACGTTTTTTTGTCGGGTAAACTTTCGGTGCTTCTCCAGACCGGAAAAGTGAACAACGGCAAATCTCTAACGTCCTTCCATTTTTTCCCCATAATGCCTTCGCTCGTTTTTCCAGTTTTTAGAAATTTTTCAAAAATTAATTTTTTAGTTTTTTGCTTTTTTTAATTTTTCAATTTTAAAACAGGATTACGTACTAACCCGGGTCCCGCCGTATAGCCCTTCGGGTGTGCGTAGTGTGTACATAGGAATTCACCCTCGTGGTGGAGGTCAAACTTCATGATCAAACGTCATGTTTATGCATAAAAAATTACTTCATTATCGCCCCATAGCCGCCGGCGCGCGTAATTGGCTGAGTAGAATAGGTCAATAGGAACTAGTTATGAACACTCAATCCTAAGTATAGTTGGTCACTGCTCGCGTGGAATCTTGTTGTAATGTGGGAATCTCCGGCTCCCCATTGACATCTTGCAGACATGGCGCACTGCCTGGATGGATGCTCCGGGCTGGACCAGTTTGCTGGCTCCGCCAGCTTCAACATTATGTAGCTGCTACTCGTACGCAAGAAGAAGGAGGTAAAAAAAATAGTGGTGTTGGACAAGAAGGGTGCTCTTAAAGTTTGATCAAACTCCAGCAGGCATCGTTTCAGCTCTTATCGAGTGGGAAATAATGAAAAAAAAAACACCATCAGACAAGTAAATTCAAGACGTGAAGAAGTCTATTATTAGCGTCCCAGCCTATCAGCACGGCGGATTTAAGAAAAGGGCCCTGTCAGCAGCTTAAGGTGGGGGTCCCTTTAAGAATCGCGAATGACGCAATGGTCCCACTTTAGTGGGAATAGGGAGTGTTGGGGGGCCCTGAGAGCAATTATTTTGGGTGCCTGTCAGCAGCTACAGACACTGTGACTCTTAAATCCGCCACTGCTGATCAGCACAAAATATTTGCTGGAGATCCTGCTACACCCAGAGAAATGAAATTCAGAAAGTTTTGCCAAAACCAAAGTGCGATAAGTTGCCACTATATACAAAAAGGAGCCTGGCCTCAAAAATATGTACCGCAACATCTTTGGCTAAAGACAATGTGCTCCATCCAACAATACCAAATCTTAGGCATTGTATACTAGACTGGAGCAAGAAGAATGACACCCGGTTGCATATACTGACTGCAGAACCTGTTGCACCCGAGGCAGTAGTAGCGCGTTGGTAAGGCATTTTGTATGGCATTCACCTCTATATTGTGAACAAAGTGATTACAAAAATGGCAGCCATTTAAGATTACTTTAATCCTTAAAGAAGAAATGGTTTGTGCGAACCTTCAAATATTTTTCTTACACGGAGATATGAAAGATGGACATCAGGGTTTTACAACACAGGTTGCACTGGTCTACTGACGAACTCAATCTATATCAATCAGAGGTGCTTAGTCAGATCCTGTGGCGGTAGATTGTGGAGGCCCACAGGGGATCGGTTACTGGGACCGATGACTTCTCTTGTTCAGTGCCCACTACAGGATATCATCACTGCACACAGGTAGTCAAATTTGTTGTTTACGCGATGACACCAGCTCTACATGACTTTCCACCATCGGGATCGTGAAGTAGCCATAAAAAAGATTGAAAACATGCATTGCAACAGCAGAGACGGGGTAAATCAACAAGCTGATATTAAATTGATAAGAAGACAGAGATTGTACTTTCGCTCTCAATTTAGCAGATCGGCTAGCAATTCTCAGCCAACTATGATCATTGGCATTTCTGTTATACATCCGTCAGCTGAAGCACGGAACCTTGGTGTCATCTAGACTCATCACTAAGATGATCAATCATGTAAAAGCTTAAGCAAAGCGGCTGCTCTCAATAAGGAAAATGGGGCAGTTTACGACAGTCCTGATGAAAAATCTCCCATCAGATCGGTCCACGCCTTTGATACATCTAGGCTGGATTCCTGCAATTCCGTGCTTTATGGCCTTCCAGAAACCCCCTCCCCCCAGAGAATTGACCAAGGTTCAGCGAGTGCAAAGAAGCTGCCCGTCTTGTCCTTAAAATCGTCGACCGAGGACCATATCCAACACTAGCTCTCCTACAACGCATTGACTTCAATTAAACCGAGGGCAGTTTTTAAGATTCTACTTATCACCTTAAGGCCATCACAGCATGTCACCGCTTATCTCTGAGCTCATCAGGCTGTATTCACCACCGAGAACCGTGAGATCATCTTCTTGCTCCGAGCTGGTAATCTGCAACTCATAAACAAAGTTCTATGGTGATAGTTTTGCTTACGCAGTAGAACATTTGTGGAATAAACTACCCATCAGTAAATATACGCTTAGCACTCAGTCGGCAACTATTTTCAAGTTAACGTCTGACGACATTCCTATTTACACAACATTGTGGCTCCTGATTAAGTATCATGTTTCTGTTGCAGTCCAATCACTAATTATAATTCTGGGTTTTTTCTTTCTTTTTCTTATTCTCTAACTTCATCCAATCCGGTTGACTAGGATAGTTGTTTTCAACATATTAGGTAGTTTGTCAGAGGCATTCTGGAATCAGGAAGATCAAAGATTAAACGATGGCGCTTGGGGTACATACAAACAGATCCTCACAGCTGAAGATCAAGGTGTATCCCCATATGTTCGTAGTATGGGGGGGCAAACTGGTTGTCTTTCTCTTCTAATATGTGGTCACAATATATATATGTTGAAGTTCCACTATTAAGGAAATATGTCATGATTCTGAATATTTGAAAAAGGTGGTATGGATGAAAGCTTAAGTAACGACGATTAATCTAAATCAAAATGACGTGAAAATTGTCACATTGGTGAGGTTTGCCTTTTATTTTCCGCCCAATAGTACTCGAAAACGATTCCGACAAATCCAAAACGCAGGCAAATGGTGACGTCAAAGGATACATCCATAATTTACGTCGTTGTGACCATAATATCGCAGTGTTGCCATTTCCTATAACTGCGATCGCTGTGTGTTTATCAATAATAATTAAAACACAACGGGAAATGAAACAAATATGTCATGATGTAACATATTTTCAAATTTTATATTACTTTCATTAATCAAACAATATTACAGTGTCAGCAATAACAATTCGAGTCAACACAGTGTTTTGGTATCATGTGGACGTTACGGGGAGAGCAAAATTGGGCGCTTTTGATCAATGAAGCCGTTGTTTGGCGAAAAAAATTAAAAAAGTTAAAAAACTTAAAAAAAGCAAAAAATGAAATGCCTCTATTTTGTTACTTTACATTCCAAATTGTATTATTTTTTCGGGAATTCGTGCTGTATGTACATATATTATGATGAATGTAAGTCCAAACTGATCTTGCAAAAATCTTGACATATTTCCTTAAAATTTAAAGTTTTTTTGTACTTGTATGCATTGATGATCCAAATTCCTATGTTGTTTTACATTAAAATTTTATCTATTTTGTATTTGTCGTATTGATTTTTGTATATTGCTCCTTTCTATGTGATGCGCCTAGAGGCCCCGCATTAGGGCTATATCAAGATTGTTATTATTATTATTATTATTATACAGCTAAAGTATCCTTTAGCCTTATCCTACTGGTTGAGTGCGATTTTTAAAAACACAAGCCCTACAGGTGCGCACGCATAAATCTTGGCAGTTGACCTCACATGTCACCTCGTCTGTACAATTCAAACTTATTATTGGATTTAAAAATAATGTTTTAATAACAAATTTTTGCCAAAACGGCGAAATCACCTGTTTGTAGCATTTTTAGCGCTAGCGGAATGTTTCCCATATTCGCATTTGTTCGGGGCACACATTATGACGTCATATAGACATATGTGGGATGTTGGTATATATTCTCAATTTTTTGGTGCATAGAGGGGACCAAAAGCTGTACCTAGGTATTTTTCTACCACCCACCAATCATACCCTTATGAAAATCTCAAAGGGGGACTGGGCGGAGGAAGTCGGCGTAACACCGACCACACCCCCCACCACCACCGACCAGGGGTGACGGATGTTGAAAAGGACAGCTTGGTTAACTGGGTTGATTATCATATTTTTGAATCGCAGGTATTAAAAACATAGGTTTTTTGGTCACCAAATTTACTTCCATGTTCTCGAACCAAAGTTATCGGGAAAATCCTTTATAAATGGGCGTCCATTTTGATCGCAAGATGGGCCAAACGCTTTTCAGAAAAATGCGACCAATACTTTCTGATACCTGGATGTTTATTATATCCATGACACCAAAACTCAAGATGTTCTAGACCCCTATTATAGAAATCTCAAAGGGAACTGAGGTATTGGCAATGGCGTAATAACAACCCCCCCCCCCCTTATGGCGAGGGGTGTTCAAAAGCACACTTGGATTATATTATAGGTTATTATCATATTCCTGAACGTCGAGGTATTGAAAACAGAGGTTTGGCAAGAATTTGACTTCCAATGTTGCTCCGAACCAATAATATACGTCAAATCCTTGTAAATGGCAGCCATATTTAAAATCCAACGATGGCGGCTAAACGCTTTTCAGAAAAAAATCAACCAATACTTTCTGATACCTGGATGTTTATTGTATCCAATACCCAAAAAAGCTCGAAATGTACGACCCCCTATTATAAGAAAATCTCAAATGGGGACTGAGGTATGGCCATGGCGTAATACACCCCCCCCATTATGGGGAGGGGTGTTAAAGCACAACTTTGGATATATTATAGGTTAATTATCATATTCCTGAACTCCCAGGTATTCAGACTTGTAGTACCTGTACCCATACCCGTATCCCGGACCCATACCCGGGTACAAAATTGCTACCCTACCGTACCCATACCCATAGTCTCGACCCGACCCATAACCCGTACCCATGACTTTTATCACTGCTGACCCGCCCCGTACCTGTACCCATGGTCTCGGACCAGTACTCGTACCCGTACCCAAGGTCTTGGACCCGTACCCGTACCCCGACCCATGGTCTCGGACCCATTACCCTGGTCTTGACCGACCCATACCTCACGGTTTCGGACCCGTACCTACCCATGGTCTCGGACCCCTATCCGTCCCATACCCATGGTATTGTAACTCATCCATTTTTCATCTAGTTTCCTGTTGTTGTTGCCATCCTTACTGTCTCCCCCTGTAATTTCAAAACATGGCCCGGTATTCTTTGTTTGTAATAATATTGAGTTAAGGGTGTTTGACTTTGATGAATGTTAAAGGTGCAGAGGGATTTTACACATCTGGGTCCTAAAAATATTTTTGCACTGAATGTAGCTCCCCCATCTGAAGGCCTAAGCCGGGAATTCGTTCGTTGGTACAAAACAATGAAATTTCAAATGTTGTATTTGCGCAATTAGAAATGCTTTTATATAAATATATAGTAAACACCATTTACCTTTGTTTCACTTTCACCTTTGATACTACACTTCTGTAGCCAATACCAAATTATCATACCAATAATACAGATACACCATGGATATTTTAGTATCACTGGCAGTACTATTGCACCACATAGTATCCTCGTGCTTTTCACAATTAATTTGCACTGTTCGATCGAGCATTAACTGTCCCGCTTTTAATTGACTTTACCCATTGGGGACACATACAGTTACTGCAACAACTAATTGCACATGAATATCTGTGAAAAAAAAAAAAAAAAATACTGATTTCTTCCTTACTCCGTCATTTTATAGCTATTCCTGCAAATTTCAATCAAATATATTGACTCTTCAGGTGGATCACTGATAGTGTCTGTAAGTTTTGGAACTCTGCACCTTATATGTACCAGGTATAATACTCAAAGGTCTTCCCGTACCCAAAGAGTCGTACCCATACCATGCCACTGTCCCGTCCCGCGTACCCTGACTTTGTCAAAGCTGGAACCCTTCCATACGCGTACCCATGGGCTTGGACCCGTACCCGTACCCAAACCCATGACTTTGTCACATGTTGGACCCGTACCCATACTCGTACCCGTACCCAAGGTCTTGGACCCGTACCCGTACTCACAGTCTCGGACCCGTACCCGTCCCCATACCCACAGTCTCGGACCCGTACCCATGCCCGTACCCATGATCCGTACCCACCCTACAATCTGTTTTCTTATTGACAAATCGGTTTGGCTCACGAAATTTGACTTCATTTTGCTCAAAACCAAAGGTACGTCAAATCATTTGGAAATGGCGGCCATTTTTGGAAATCCAAGATGGTGGCTAAACGCTTTTTCGAAAAAAAATGCCCCAGAACTTTTCTCATTACTGATGTCTCACTCTGGCCACGATGGCCTTGAGGTATAAAGCCCCTATTCTGGAAAATTTGTACATTTCAGAGCCTGAATCCATTTAAAGCAATATTAGCACATTTTTTTTTTGAAGAGCGCCCCATTTTTTCAAGAAAAAACATTTAATAAAGTTTGAGATCCCTCTACACGATTGCATTGGTAAAGGGGCTAATAAACTACACCTGTGACTGGTTAAAGCCCTTTCGAAAATGTCTATTTTGCCAAACCGAAGGAATTTTTGTTAAGTAAAGTGTAACTAACGGCTAATTTTCTAAGTATGTTTTAAAAGATGTCTTTGCGGTCTGAAAGAAATAAAATCTACTGCACATTGATTGCCTTTTCACAGAATTACTAATAAATGTTGCACATGGAGGTCGCCATGTTCGGCTTGGTGACGTCGCTCGGCATTGGTGACGTTGTATGACTTTGTAAGTCAATAGATAAAACAGGTGTCTAAGGAATTTCTAGGGTACTCCTGGTCAGAAAATCGGATTATCTAGTGGTGTCCAGTAGAAAGCAGTAACGAGCGATTAAAACTGGGCGGATTGGGATTCTTGAACCGAATATAGCTGAAAAGGTTTGGTTATGGCCATTCACTAGTTTTCACTCGCTAACGTATTTCAAGACACACTATTACTATATACCATCATGCTTTCAATTTTTCTCGATGCGGCCGATCAAAATGGCTGCAATCATCCGAAGATATTATAAACGTTTTACTTTGATATCAGTAATCTAGTGTCATTTTTCTCAAATTTCTTACTGAAGACTTCATTTGACACAAAAATGTAAATTTTAATTATTTATGTTTTTTAATTATATAAATTATGTGTGTTGCTTTAATTAATAATAATTCAACGGCTGCTGGAAACGGCTTTCCACTGTGAATAGAAGGAAATACGCAAGGTACATATTCTACGGCTCATCCATTAGTTGGTGTATTGGTTCAGCAGTCAAGTTGGCGGTTATTTTTCTTGAGGTTTCACTTTTCATCATGGACGGACATAAACTAGCATTTCCAGCTCCCCGTGAAGTCCCATCTGGGATCACCATTTTAATTACAAAACGCTTATTTTATGATAAATACGCATTGTTAGCATTCTCGTTTGCAGGTATAGTTCCCTGTAGACAATTACCAACATAACTCCTGGCAAAAATATAAATTTTGAAAATTGGGGGCGCTCTTAAAAAAATATGCTCATTTGCTTTAGGTTAACTGGTAGTCAAAAATAATCATATTTTTTTATTTAATTTCTTTGTTAAGGGCTATGCTAACCTCTCTTCTTTCAGAACCATATGGAAACAAATCAACAGTCTGCTCCTGAAAACTAAGAATTGGACTTTTATTGTAGTAGTGGCATGGGCAAACATCATGGACGGACATCTGCACATGACAATGAATGTGGTTTTATCTTAAAGTTGACGAACCTAGTAAATAAGTTCGAATTGAAAGGGAGAATATCATTTTATACGACTACACTTAAACACTTAGAAATGCTCTAAGCATGGAGGTAGGAGAAAGGCGAAAGCTCTTCCCTAATTGCATTACGCAACGCCGATTATCCCAATTATCTCACTTGGCAACTCATTGTAAAGCATCGACCCCAACAAAGGCCGCTTCTCAGGCAGGGATTACTCTTTCATGTTCCATGAATCATCGCCGACAAAGCTGGGCAGCGCTCAGTTGAAAAGAGATGAACCTTGCGTCAGAAGGTAGATCCCGCGATCGCAGTGGGTTTTTTTCCATGTTGAACTAAAACCAAAGAGCTTGTAGTCGATATAGCCGAGTAATTTCAGTCCAAAAATCTGAGATTAGCATGTTCCTAAGATGAGTTAGATTTGAGTTTCAGTTTTTGAAACTTGGATGTTTTGAACGACCCCGTATTTCTTAAAGTATGAAATATTTGGCGACGACTCTAACTTGAATTGGGAAGAAAAATGCCGTTTCTAACATGACCTGCAACCTCGACAGTGGCACCGGAGTTGCCCGTTTTCATCATTTGGTCCCGAGTTGGTCATATTTACCACGGAATTGTAATGTTAGTTAGGCAGATAATGGTAACATTGTGCATTTTTGATTATAAAGCATCAATTTGGCCGAGAGGTCGAGAATTACATTTGGAAAACACTTGGATATGGAACCCCTAGACACAGGTCAAGTATCAATGTCCACCGAGAGGTCACCACTAAAGGTCAATTGAGGTCAAATACGTAAAACATGCAGAATAGGTTGCATAACTCTAACACATCAAAACATTCTCAGGATCTATTTGTGACATACATTTCGACTTCTCAAGACGGTCTTCTTCATTTCAAAGGGACCGAGATTTTTATGAGAATACAATTTGTATAATATTTGCGCTTGTTGTAGATTATCAACCGAGGACAGTTCGTAGTAACTACTCTACAACCAAGAAAACAAAACACTAAATTTTTGAACTCCCCTGCTGTCCTGATCGCCCCCCCCCCCATAAACAAGGCTAACTCGGATATCTGTCCTCACAACAGAAAATATACAAACGCCATATCATTACATGAAGATGACTTTTACGGCTTATTGTCCATCCAGGTTTGATTTACTATAGTGGTAAAATTGTTTAAAAAATGGAGGGGACATTTTTTGCTTGGAAAGTGTTCTCTATCTCTTTAAGTTAATACATTAACATAACCATGACATTTCATGAGAGATACGGGAACCTAGCTCACTGGGGTACATTTCGGTGAATTTTTTGAAAATGCTACAAGTTCTATACATTTTCACTCACCAAAAGCCACAATGGAACAATCGGATTTATATATTCTCCAGATATGAATTTATTCATCTGTATATTTCCTAAACATGAATACTATGAAATCGCTTTTGATTAGGCCGACATTGCAAATAACACGTACTACGAGATCATGTTAATGCTGAATGCATTTGCATAAACATTGCATCGATGTACCTTACAATGCTGTGGTAATTATGTCGATGGGACGTCCATTTTAACAATACTTTGTATACACGGATCATGTGCTTAAAACATGTATCTTCCTCTGAGTGAAATCGGATTCGCCAAGGGCCTCATTTCTTTCACCAAATGTGGCCACTTCGGGACAAAAATTTGAAAAAACTGGCAACTTCGGACACTGTGAAATTTGGTGCCTTGTTTAGAAACGGCATTTTCTTCCCAATTCAACTTAGACTTTCTGTCTCAAATATACTTTAAGAAAAATACGGGCGCTAACAAAACATTCAGTTTTTAAAAGCCTGAAAGATCGAGTTAAAACTAGAATCAATTTAATCATCTTAGGAACATGTTATCTCGCTTTACAATCACTGACCACAAATGATCCGAAATGATCCTGTTTTACCTTGAAGATGATTGGACGGTGAGGGTTCCATTTAAAATTTAATCAATACTCAGTATTTGTATTGTAAACATTTATCGCCAAGTTTTCATGCTTTTATAAAGGAATGCACAATACTTACAATATATGTCGCTATCTGCCTACCTATGTACTCGATGCATGTTGCTGCACATGCTATCAGCATCAACATCGAGCTCGTGTTGTATTGTTCCAATACAATAGTTTTACGACCTTTTACGAGGGCGACGATGATCATCGGTCAAAGGATTTGGGAGAGCTTTCTCCTTCTCTCTTAGCTCCATGGCTCTAAGGAGTACTGAGATTCAGGGTGTTGACACCCAAATTCTGATGTGGAACTGTCCGTCCATGACGCAAAATTCTAGCTCTTCAAGTGAAAACATATGTGAAACAGAAATTATCGCATCTCTTTATGAGGTTTATTAGATATTATTAAAGTGGATATCAACTACTAAAGTTCGTGGAAATGAGTATGGCGGACACTTCTTTTTTCAAATTGTTTTCAATGTGCCAGAACCTCAAACTGGTTCCAAGATTAAAGGATAAAAGGATTTTCATAGCCTTCTAAGAGATATGTTTTTTCAGATAAATTTTGTCATGGACGGACACTACGAAAGGGCAAAATAATGTGTCCGTCCATGCAAAATCAATATTTTCCTGTTCTCTTTCAAGTACTTTATTATTTCAAAAAACCTTTGTATCAGCATGAGAGGTATAAAGTTCACTTGCTTATAGTCCAACATGTTACCTTTTCTAAGTCAACATTTTTGTTTTAACATTCATGTCCGTCAATGACATCAGAAAAATGTCCGTCCATGACGCATCTTTGGCGGACACTCTCAAAAGGTAAACGTTGTTTGAAAAATCTGTGCATGCCTTATGTGAAGGGCTAGGGTCTGGTGCTTAGAAAAAATAAATTTGGTGAATTTAAAAAAAATAGCAAACACTGGAAAAACCACAAGTCTACCCTGTCCGTCATGACAATACAATATACAATACATATAGCATTTATTGCGCCATTCCCAAAAGGCTCTGAGCGCTTATAGAAATACAAAGACTTAAACTACAAACTTAATATACATTACAAAGTACAGTCAAAGTGCAAGATACTTAAACAAGTTCAACATTACAATGTAAAATAATAATTATAATATCGGTAATAAACGCCCTTTACAGCGCTGTACAACAAGAATAGAGAAATGGCCTATTCATGGCGCAAGACAAAAGGACCTTGCATAAAATACCGAACTAGCACAAGGACACAAGACGGTCTCTCACCAGCTAATATCCAGTGATAGGTAATCCAGACGAAGATAATCATTGGAAGAGCGGAGTTGTCTCTTTGGTACATATAAAGATCACAACTCCATAACATATGTTGCCCTTGCTTTGAAGGCATTTATATACAAGTAATTTAAATATTATCCGTTGGAGCTTGTAGCCAGTGAAGTGATTTCAAAAGTGGTACAGGGGCGTGTTTGCTGTCAACTTCAAATACAAGACGTGTTGCCCAATTCGAGGAGAGATGGCTGTTGCAATAATCTTTTCCGAATGCAAAAAAGGCTTATCAGAACCTGTACAAACTCCATTTGGCTTGCGCACACCGACCCTCTTTTTAAAGGTGCAACGAGAGATTTTGAGGCATTCATGTGAGATGTCATATGTGGTGATTTCATATAGATTAGACACTCAAAAGATTTCTTGCGTTGTATTTTGGTACAGAAATGTCTTAAAAGTGAAAACAAAGGTGATTTTATATAATGCTTATTCAATATAAAACATAGGCTGAATTTCGTATTTGCTCCTATATGAAAATAGAAATTTCACAATTTTTGTACCAAAGAAATATTTCTCAGCTTAATCCTTTCAGATGGAGATACTTTTGATAGATAGTAGAGTAGATATGTGCAATATTTTGGGGGAATTGTGCAAAAAAAATAAAAAATGCAAATGGTGCGCCCGCAGGCGGAGTGCCCATCTCTCTGTCATTGGCGTTTGGGCCAGACTCCCTCATATAATGTTGCTGTGGGGGGTTCGCCACTCCTCCCGCACAGCGAGTCTGTTTTGCATTCCCAGCATATGCCGGTACCCATTTATACTCCTGGGTGGAGAGAGGCAAGCGAGGTAAAGTGCCTTGCCCAAGTGCACAACACATTGGCGACAGCGGGGCTCGAACCCACAACCTTATGCTTATGGGGCGAGCGCTGATCCACTGCACCACATGTGCAGTGGATCAGGAATTGTGCACTTGGTGATAAAAGCATGAAATTTGGCACATATCTAGGGCATGTCGTAAGAAAGACTTTTAGCTATAGGGGCATCGCAGATTTGTCCTCTGATTAAAATGGCGGCCATTTTTTTTAAAATGGCTGTCATTACTTGCTATTTATCAACTAGATTTGAGATTGAGTTGATAATATACAGTGCTTTTAGGCATTCAAGCATGGCATTTGGATGTTTTAAAAAGACTTTCGATCAAATGGCCATTGCAGGTTTATCCCATGGCAGAAATGACGGCCATTTTCCAAAATGGCCGCCATTAACAGCTATTTTACATATTTTCAGGAAATAAATATGTATTACGCCTTTTTCATACAATCAATAAAGTGAAAACAAGTTTTTATTTGAGCATTTCAAATTGGTTGCATGACAACAGTGGTGGCCATTTTCAAGATGGCCGTCATTAATTACTCTTTTATAGTCTGTTGTCTGCTGTCACCTATCAAGTCGGTTACTGTTGGGCTCAAATGATGATTGAATCTCCTGAGCTTCCATGTCCAAGTGAATGAGGATGGACTAGAAAGGAAAAGAGTATTGGGAAATCTTCTGGACAACCCTTCCAGAAGTTAGAAAAGTATGCCAAAACTTCCAAGTTGTGGTTGAAAGGAGGGCTGCAGATGACAGGAAAAATGCTTGAAAGCAGCTTTTCAGTGCAGCCTGTATGCAGACTCGAATAATTTGCAATATCAAAAGATCTGCTCTGATATAGATGTGAACTTTTGTGTTTACCTTTAGATGCTAACTGCAATTCTCTTGTTAATGAATATAACAACACCTTATCTTAGACCCTTGATGAACATGCTCCACTCGTCAGTCAAACTATAGTTCTCCATAATGCTCCTTTGAGATTGAGAAGAAGGAACACCCTCGGCTTGAGCACAGAGTTTCACAGACTGGGCTCACTGTATGCAAGGAAGCTTACAAGGATCAGTGTTTTGAATACAACTCTCTTCTTGCTAAAGCCAAGACGGAGTATCATAGCAACCAGATTACTACATGTAACCAACGTGACCTTTTCCATGTAGTCAGCAATTAAACTTCTAGAGTGAAACATACACTACGTACCCATGAATGTCCAAAAAGATCTCGCTAACAGTTTTTGCAGAATTTTTCCACAACAAGATCAAGAAGATGCGTAACAGTCTACATGATACTATTAGTGCCAGTCTCTTAAAACTATGTCTAGATGGTCTGTTACCAGTTAACAACTTTTCCCTGCCCGGATCGATGTATTTCTTCAAGCTCTCAGGCATGCATTTCATCTGTGATCCTGCAGCTAAAGAAATCCAGCTCGGACACCACCATCCTCTCAAATTACCGCTCTATATTCATTTTTTGGAAAGGTGATTGAAAGATTAGTAAATCAGTTGTAGATTTATCTCAGCGACAATGATCTCCATGTTCCGATGCAGTCAGCATACCGTCAATTTCACAGTGCGGAGACTGCATTGTTCCAGGCGCAGAATGACATCTTGATTGGTCTTGACAAACCAAAGAGGCTGAGTTATTGTTATTAGATTTCAGTGCCACTTTTGACACTATTGACCATAAACAGCTCTTAACCCACCTGAAGGCTATGAAATAACTGGAAAAGCATTTTAAAAGTTGGTTATTTTCCTACCTAAATGACCGAACTCAATCTAGATCGATCAAATTTGCTTCATCAGATCCTGTGGCGGTAGATTGTGGAGTTCCACAGAGTCTGTTACTGGATGTATTGACTTCATCCTGTTCTATGCCCCACTACAGGATATAATTACTGCCCATGGTGTTCAATCTGTCGTTTACACCGATGACAGCTCTTTCTGCCTTTCCACCATTGGAATTGTGATGCAGCCATAAATAATATTGGATCATGCATTACAGTCATCAGATCCTGATGTAAATCCAACAAGCTGATATTTATTACAAGACGACAGAGAATGTTGTGCTTTCGTTCTCATTCTTTACAGATCGACTAGTAACTGTCAGCCATCCATCATTGGCAATTCAGTTTTTCATCCGCAAGCTGAAGCACGGAACCTGGATGTCACCTTAGACTCATCACTAAGAAAGACTCTCATGTTAACAACCTACACACAAGGCTGGCCTGACACTGGATTAAGGAAACTTTGGTAATTTTGGACCGTACTTGTGAACAATGGTACCATTGGATTGGTCCATGCCTTTGTTCATCAAGGCTGGATCCTGCAACTCTTGCCCATGGCCTTCCCCAGAAAGAAAAGTTTACCAAGGTTCAGGAGTTCAAAATGCAGCTGCTCGTTTGGGTCCTTAAACATCCGTTTGTCCCCAGAACATAACAATCTACTAACTCTGCATTGGCTTCAATTAAACAGAAGCCATTAATCCTGATATTGATGTGAACTTTTTCCTCTTTGTCTTTCTTAGTCTTTTATCTTCCTGCACTCCGGTTGTCCAGGATAGTTTTGTTGTTCACCAGATTCGGTATGGTGCAGGCACTGAATCCGAAAATCAGATTTCAATCTTCCCTGATAATTTTACTCCTTTTAAATATGTGACATTTCTAAAGGCCTCTACATTGGTACTCCATCAAGATTGTTTATTATTAATAAAAATATGACCTAGCACAAAACTTATGAATATTTGTTTATTCAGAGTCAATACAGAAAACCCTGAAGGCTAATCATTTTTATTATTTACGCTGATATTCCATGCTTTTGACTATATAATCTTGTCTGTAGAATCTTTTACAAACCAATTAGAAATTGCCTGTTTTGTCAATCCTTAAAATGAGTTCCACATTGACAACGAACGGCCACTGAAATGACTTGCAACACTGGCGGTAGCCATGATTTGATACCATTGAAAATGTGGCATGCACTTGAAGTTAGCAGATTTTGGTAACTCCCTTATTGACGAATATGATCATTCTTTGGGTTGGTATAGACTTCAGCGTATAATATCACATTATTGGTGCTTTTACGACAAATAATCGGTTCTGTTGCATTCGCATACATTTCCATCAATATAAACATAATTCCACTAAATTAATAATAATAGTGATAGAATGACCACACAAGGAACTCAGTGCATAGATTTATGTAAACACTGCTTGTATCATTAGACCATGCCATAACATAAGCCTCCCGCATTTTGGAAATCTTGTTATCAAACAAACTAACAAATCCTTCTTAAATATGTGTTTGAGTTTATCAGTCTGCCAGCAAAGATAAACCACGCAATGGTGTCTATTTTTAAATGTCTGCCACTTTTGTGATTGCCATTTACAGGTTGTATTTGGTATTGGCTGGAAACATAAATGTCTGGCACTTATGTAACATCAAACAAATTGGTATTGCTTGCCTATTTACAGGTTTTATTTTCATTGCTGCGTGTACATATGCTTTGGTAAGAAAATTATACATATTCGTCGATGAAAATGGGTAAATAAGGGAATTGGCAGCCATTTTGGAAAAAGAACGCCATTTTGAAAAATGACCACCCTTTCTGTTACAGATAGTCACCCACAAATAATTTCTATTTTAGGCATTGTCTGCTACAAATCAATGTTTTTGGTAGCCCAAACAAACAAACAAACGCACATTTATACATACCAAAGAGCTAAAATACAGAAATGGCACCATTTTGAAATGGCCGCCATTTTTTTAGCACGAAAATCTGCGATGCCCTATAGCCAAACATCCTTCTTAGAACATGCCAAAAGTGGCCAAAGTCATGCTTTTAAGCACCAAGTGCACAATTCATGCACATATCTACTCTACTAAAAGCTTTACACGCATTGCAAAATCAGAATTTCAGGATTTTTATAGGGAACCTGTTTATGTGAACTCTCCTCGTTGCACCTTTAAGTCCTAAGTACTTTGACAAATCATGACATATATACTCTTCAGCTAGCTCATTTATGTACCATATCACCATAAAATGTACCGCACAGACTTATTAGACGCATCACTTTTCCACCAACATACATCACTTAGGCAACGCCATGCCGTGATTTTTATATCACGCCCACTAACACACTTCCTGGCCAGAAACACAAAACCCAGGGTGCATTGCTTTGGATTCCTTAACATATAAACTTAAAAATTGTCCCTCTCTTGTCATGTTCAAAAAAGCCTGAAAAATCAAATCATCGATCAATAAAGTTCAGATTCTCCTTAAGACTATACAGCTGTCAAATGTTTTGTTTTGTATGGTCTGTCCATCTGCACCTTTCGTTTCTTGCCTTACGTTTGATTGGAGTGTATTATTCAATTCTGTTTTCGTTTTTTATATGTTTGCTTTAGCCCAATTAAGTTTTTTGTCCCGTACTTTATTAGGTAATTAGAATACTTTCGTCTATCATTAATTAACTTGTAAACATTAACGTAACCTTATCAGGGTGCTATAATTCACACGCCTTGCGTTCTTATAGTATCCTCATCTCAATTGAATTTAATGTCTATTTTCATATAATTATATATTGTTGATATGCATTGTTGTTGAGATGGAAATAAAATATGAATCTATAAAAATGGAACAGTCTCTTCATTCAAATTTTCTTTAGAGGAGGAGGATGTTAAATTATCCTCCATTTTGTGATTAAAAATATTATTTTATTTTCGAAATATTTTCTTGAGAAGAGATTTCTCATGGGAAATGTACTTTGTTTATTTTGAAAAGGAAACATGGAATTCCCCTAGTGTTATATTGAGATCATGCAGGTGTTGTTTATGCTTTAGATATTGAGCTAGGTACTATAATTAGCCTGGGGTTTTCAAAGCTTTGTTGCAAAACAAAAAAAAAAGATTGCAAAATAGGTATTTTCCCTTGTCATTATTGTAAGATGATGAAATGCAGATGATGTCATTTGTATGAGTTCCAATTGGACAGAGTTAGGCTGTTTAAGCATGATGATGCCTTAATGATTTTTATTAGAGATAGGGGAAATACAGATAGATAATACAGATCTTTGCCAGTAGCCAGCAACTAGCATAGTTGTAGCTAGTTTTCATCTGCAATAATGGTAGATCTGTGCAGTACATAGTGTCAGGATTAATTATATATTGGATACCACGGGAGCTTGAAAGCTGAACTGTCTGCCGTTGTCTTTAATGCAAAAGAGTTTCGGTTTTTGGAATCCAAAAGGGATTCCAGTTGTGGACAGACTAATGGTGGTAAAATACTTGGATCATTGTATTACGGAAAATTAGTGTCATCGAGGGACAACCCGTCGTCTTGATCTGCTGGACAAATTATCTTCAAGACTGAGACAATTCCCATGGATTATATTTCCCGTGGATTTATATGACTTTGCATGCTGTCATTTGGAATCTTCTCTGTGAGGACTACCATCGTTGAACTGCAATGCTTCTTTTAAAGGCTGACTCAGAGATTTCGAAATATAATATTTTGTGTAGAAATTAAATCTAGACAACTAGAAATAAAGATAGTAACCTAAAATGCTTAATTCCAAAGTTAGAGATGAATCGGATGTTTCGTTTTCATGCAGTAAACATTTATGCATAGTATAATAGTGCCATAGGATACCGTGTATAACAAAATTTCCGGATCCGGAATTTTATAACAAAGTTGTGATTTTCTATATGAAGGACTTCGATTTGAGCTTAGTTATTTCACGCAGTGGTTATTATATGGACAAGCATTATGTATATGCAAAAACACGACTTGTTTCAAGAATGAGTGCGCCCTCATCGGGAAATCTCCGAGTCAGCCTTCAACTTTGGACATTAGTGGACCATAAATGTTAAGATTGTAAAACCATTGAGTGTAATATTATTGAATTGTAATTGTGTTTTGGGCATACCAAATTCTTGAACCAATCTGATTAAAATCATTAAATCTGCGTTATAATATAAAATTCAGATTTTTTGTGCACAAGGCAGTTTGTTTTATTTCTGACCTTGGCGTCCACGAGACGTCATAACACCATATTAGAGAAATGATGCATATGGACAAACATTCAAAGTCATGGAGCTGGATTTTGTTTACGAATAACATGGTAACCAGAAAGCTTAGCGTTATTACAAAACGCAACATTGATATAAATAAAAAAGCATTGTTTTGTTGACACTTTTATTCTTTTTTTTCTTCTTTTTTTTTTTTTGCGTAATTCACTACGTCTACACCTGGTGAGCAGAGGCATCACTGCTTTATGTGATTGGTTGCAATAAGCCCTACCAGGAACCACGAAAAATTTGAATCGTCATCTTCTTGTAGAATCAAAAGAACCAAAAGGTAGTTAAATCCTAGTTACTTTCCAAGTAGCCATTCACGAGTTGCTGCATCTGCAACAACATCAACCAAGCCATGAAGACCCGTTTTGTTTGGCAAATATGAACATGCAGTGATGCTGTCATCCCTCTTTGCTGTGTTTTGCTCTGCACTTATCTACATGTATTCTTCTTCTAAGCTTCTGTATTCGCAAGCTGGGTCTTGGATAAGTCCCCCTCACATGTAGACTGGAAGTGCCCAATTCCAATGTGTATATAGCCCTGTTGTCGGTTTTACCCATGCTTGTCTTGTGAGATCAAATCCTTGTAAGCTCATTGAAGGCGTGGTGATATATTTGTGCCATTGTTTGTGCGAAGCACTTCTCAACAAATCCTTAGCAGTGGCTTGGTAGGTCATTTCTGATTGGAGCAAGAGCCGCCGTGATTTAAGTCCTAGGTCCTGCAATATGTTTGTCGGTAGAGAATGTTCCTGTCGAGCTGAGTGGTTGTGGTTGGAAGTTCATGCCCCTTATGAATTTCACGTCTATGAGCTAGCTCAATTTTTGCTTTCTTTTGTTCACGACTGTAGATACTATCTTGCTCAGCTTCATTCGTCCCTGCTCAAGAACCTGCCAAGATGTCGATGATCCTGGCTTAGGATGCTTTCAATTATCTTCCATTCCTTCATCTCTCATTATTCCTGCAGATATAATCGCCCAATGAGAAATACACAAGTAATCTGGAGTTGCTCTCACATCAGATCTGTCATGGACTACACACCTTCATTGATTATGTGGAATTCGTTCACCAAGACTGATAATAGGAGCGTAGATCGGAGCCAAAACGAACTGAACCGGAAAGTTGAGTCATATATATAGGTTTTTTTTGGATAATGAAAATGAAAGATAAATGTTTTGAAGTCCATCCAAAATTTTTTTCAAGGTTACACTTAACTTTTAAAATAATAGACTGATAACATAAAAATTGCATTTTTTGTAAACACTTAGACTTGCAAAACTTGGTCTAATAAAGACGGAAGTTTCTTCAACATGTCACTTCTGCCAAAATTGTAGTCAATAGTCACAAATTCAAAAGGACCACCTCTCATTTGCAAATCCATCGCTCTTGTGTAGGAAATTTGCATAATTTATTCCTGGTTTATTGATTTGTGTAGAAATTACCAGTATTTTAAATCATAAAACGTGTAATTAAATGGTTTACTGTGCTGAAAAACGCTTAATTGATAAAATGTGACTCCTAATGCCTTACAATTCAAGTTTACTCCCCCACCCTGCGATCAATATTGGTTCAGAAATTTACCAAATCCCCCAAAACGCCAGTCCAAATCACTGTTCAACGCGCCAGCATGGGAATTGGGATATGAAAATGGTAATTGATGAAAAAAAGTTAAACGGGGATTAGGCCACCATTGGAATAATCAAGCACTGTTCCCCGTCTCTTGTAGTTCGTATGCAATGGCGGAGCACATGCTCGAATATCTGTGCGCGACTGGGCATTCAGGTTGAATGGAAATAATTGTTTGTTTTAGTGAGGCAATGTCATATCATCGAAATAAAGTATTAATCACAGACGCTTAATAAGTAGAGACTATGTCTGTAATATGCACTTTTTTTTAATTGAACAGTTATTTCAGAGCATATCACGAATTCCTATAAGCTATAGTTTCCATAACGTGGTTTGTGGCAGTCATTGAAAAAATAGATTCTCCGCTTTGCCACAATTTACGAGCTAATTATTTGCATTTTGAATTTTAGGAAACATTTTTTCCTAGTAAGATTGCAGTTTTGAAAAAAATAGATCTTGGTAGATATTTTTTCCACGTTGGTAGACATTTGTCAACGTAAATTAGAAAATACTGTTAAAAAAATATGAAAAATATTGTAATTTGAAAAAAAACAGGAAAATATTGTAAATTTACATCAATTTTCCATGCCTATTATGATTATATTAAGAGCGCGAGCATCTCTTCAAAATCCCCTAAAAATCGGTTTCATTCAATTCTTTTTTTAATTTTGCCAAAAAAAAAAATAATGTAATTTGATCTAAAAAAAAATATTGAACAGCAAATCGTATTTTTATAGGCCATATGCAACATAATTTGTGGTAGCCCCTACCAAAGTGTTCAAGTGTTAATTAAGGCCAAATTGAGTTTAATTCCACTGTTTTACAGTGAAATGATGGCTTGACCTCATTTTGAGGATGATGGCAGTCATCAAGCTTCCTCGCATGGAGAACATTGATATAGTCTAATGTTAAACATCGTGGTTTTAGTTAGTATGATGTTATTTCATACACATTCACAATCTCTGTAGTAACTAGCCAAATATAAATGTTTTAAGTGTTTTGATTGAATTTATTTTAGAGTATACTGTAATTATTAGAGAAATTTGTTGGCAGAATTGCTGACAGTAAAATACTGTAAAGTTTACGATATTTTCACTGCAGTGTATGTTAATGACTGAAGCTAATCAGCTACAAGTGAAGTCTTATTTCTTGGTTTATTTTCGTTGCTTTTCTTTCGTAACTATTATTATTATATAAATTATATAAACGAATTGAAGACAGATAATTATGAGGTTCACATATTTATAGATTTGTGGTTTGCTTTCTTCACTTCCAAGCTCCAGCAACAGGTTCCTCCTATTTAGAAGAAACCATTTAAAGAGACACTGGCACATTTGAAATATGGTGCGCCCTCTATATTTTTCAAAATTGATATTTTGGCATGGTTATAAGCTTGTATATACATTAGCCCTCACCTGAAATTATTAAGCCCAAATCAGCGCGCTTATGGGTAAACAGAACGATTTTATAATTAATGTCGCCGGCGACATTAATTCAGCAGACGAGGGGGAAATGGCGTGAAACACAAGAAAACACACGCTAGAGTTGATTCTCACGGCATGCACCTTGTTTGACCGGTCTGTGGCCTTTGCGGTTTTAATATCAATAAGTACGAGTTTATGATATTCATGTAATAGACATATTTGTTGATTAAAGTTACGGGAAACTTAAAAGTTAGCCTACAAATTACATGGATGTCTTTAGCCTCTTTTTAATCTCCCTATCGGTTTCGGGGTATGTTATTTTTATGTGTAAAATATATCTCTATTCTTCCAATGGCCTAGACTATCATTTACGAGCAAATTGAAGAAATTTCATATTTGCTGAAAATGTGCCAGTGCCGCTTTAAACTAAAGGGCTTTTCGGAAACTTTATGTGAATAATAAAAAAAATACCTTTTGAAGTTGATAACACATATGTCTTCTGTGGAAATGCAAACTTATTTTACGTGTATCATCTTTTAAAACACCTTGTCAACTATGCATCGTCTAAAACTAAATGGGGTAAAATATGACAAAATGGTCAATTACACTTTTTTACCACAAAGTGGTCACACTTTTAACCCCTTAAAACAACTAGTTCAAATATAACCCGCTGTTTTAAGTGTGAAAAAAGGGTTAGGAGTTAGATGACGAGTCCCCATAATGGAGATGGAAGAAAGAGAATCTAGGTGGGGGGGACTCACATGGGATTTGGGTGCAAGATACCTCGTAATGGAGATGGAAATCAGGTGTAAGGGAATTCATGATGGAGAAGGGATTTATATCTAAGGACCTCTTAATGAAGGTGGAATTTTTGCATAAATTCCCATCTCCATTACGAATATGAGGCTCCTTACAACTAAATCCGAATTCGCATCTAATTAGAAAAAACCTAACTCCACTCTCATATACACTTTAAAACCAGATTAGCCAACGGGAAACTCACAAAAATAATTTTTCTTTAATTTTTGACACAATTGAATTAAAATTTAATCATTTTGAAACCAATATTAGTTTTAAAAAATAACAACTATTAAACTAAATTCAGATTTGTCCTCCATTTAAATTTAGAGAGCACATAGAGTACTACTTTTCCTTAAAGGTGGATCGAGAGATTTCATATATCAACTGTCGCTAAAAATGAAAGCACTTATTTTCAGTTGCACAGATGTAAAATTTCCATCAATAGTATCCTCATATATATGAAAGGATTAAGCTGAGTACAAACATTGTAAAATTTGTAATTTCGTATTGGAGCAAATACGAAATTTGACCTATGTTTTATATTGAAACAATAAGCAAATCAAAATTACCTTTGACATTTCTGGAGCCAAATAAAAGGTAAGAAATCTATTGAGTGTCTGATCTAAATGAATTCACTACATATGACACCGTGGATGCCTTGAAATTTCGCCTTGCAAATTTATAGTTATGATACCTAGACTCAAATTCATATTGAGATGTCTTGTATCTAAGTCTCATAATCAGTGAGTTGGATCGAATTTATTAATGCAAATAAAAAAAAATCGTCCCTTGGCCATGAGCGCCGCTATTATAGACATTATAGCTACAGCTAGCTACCATACTATACATACAAATGAATAGGACATCTTTTTTAGAATTATGAATTATGCTACCTGACAAATTTATTTGCACAATGTAGGATTCTGAAACATGCTCTATGTAATGAGAACATAATATAGAAAATATTAACCGACGGAAATAAAAATCAATCGACGGAAAGTCATGTTGTGAATGTTTGTACTTAAAAGTAGGAAGGTCTTTTAGAGAGTTAAAATGTGGCGAGTTGTTACTTCAAAAGCAACGCATTTGAAGAATCATATTTAGCAAACGCTGATGTATAGTGTTGTAGTGATTAGTGGAAATGTTTGTACTTGAATTGGGGAGTCATTTCGAGAGTTAAAATATGGTGAGTTGCTACCTTCAGAGTATTAGAAGAGTTACGTTAAGAAAAAGTGTGATGTGGTGTGTTATAACTGGTGTTAATGTTTACATTTTGAATTAGGGCAGGTTATTCCGAGAGTTTAAATATGGCGAGGTACCACAAAGTATCAGAAAATTCTTGCTTCTTCCCAACATTACTTTTAAATATATGAAATAGTATGTTACACCAAAATTATTTCTGTACTGTGAAGGTGACAACTCACCATACCATATATTTATCCCTCTAAACTACCCTATCTATACTTGACAAGTACAAATCTCCTTTTTATTTCTTCGTAACACACCAAACCAGAATGTTTACCAAACACAACTCTTGCAATACTCTGAATTAACTCACCACATTTAAAACTCTACAAAAAGGCCCTCAATTTTGTAGGGTTTTCAAACCATCCCCAATACATCAACATAAAACTCCACATCCCAAATTTGCCATATCTAACTCTGCCAATAATGAGTAACTCATCATATTTGACCTCTCTTAATGACTATACCCCCACTTTGATGTACAAAAATTCCCAACTCGCCAATATAATATACAACGATCAACTATTTCCAAACATAACTCTTAACTCTTCCAAACTGCTTGGTGCGATACTCACCATACTTGAACACTTCAAATATCACTCCCATTTCATGTTTGCCTGCAATGATGGCAGCCACCAGTGCTGAAAATGACGAATAAATTTATTCGTATATATTTTTATTCCGTCTTATCAACTGATATTGAAGGTTGCATGCTCGTACTAAAAGATTTCTTGAACAGACGTTAAAATACCTAAATCCATGTCCAAATCTCATTTCACTTGTATTAATATGTGACTAGATTATTGTCTTACACATTTTTCGTTGACTTGGTATCTTAATTCCATTTCCATTTATATGAAGTCTAAAGCCAAACTCCCCTATTGAGTCGCATTATCGAAAACAACACGAACTTAGGTGTTTCATAGCTTTATCCCAATTTCATTATACTGATCTTCGTGCCTAAATCCCATCTCACCTCTGATGACATGCTAAATATATGTATTTTTATTGACCCTTTTAAAAAATGGAACAATCCAAACAACTTTAGTTGTTACGTTAAAGATTCACTGCAAAAACATTGTTTCGAAACATGATGCGGAGTAGTGTTTAGGTAATATACATGTCAAATCTTTAAACACTTGGCGTCAAATGCGTAAACACCCGCCGGCAAATAATTGAATATGTTCCGATACGTTTTACTCTAGATTCTTCCTGTCTAAATCCCATCTCTTCTCTCATTAAGCTAAATATGTATATTTGTATTGTTGCTCTTTAGAAAAATGGAACAATCTAAGTAACTTCAGTTGTTACGTCAAGGTTCACTGTAACATTAATTACAAACATGGAGCAAAGAAGAAGTGTTGAGGTAAATATCTAAACACTTGGCGTCAAATGCCTAAACCGCCAAATGACTGAATATGGTTTGATTCTAAACAGATTTTCAAAATGGTTAAACATAGTGTAAATGGTGTTTAATTTTACCGTTTTACAGTGAAATGATTGTCGGACCCCGTTTGTGACAACTGTCTTGTTTTCCTTTTCTATGTTCAAGACTACAACATATTTAAATGCTATTTTATTACTAAACGCTATCCAACAATAAGCTTATATGTTTAGTTTTAAACATGGTGACTAAATACGGCATTGCTAATACGGTATTTATACAAATTCAAATTCTTAAGAATTCATGTACAGAATAAAAAGGTACCGGCAATTTTTTTCTTAGTACATTATATATTTTGTCTAATGCAATATGTTTAAAAGGAACCAGGCAATCATACTGTTACTGCTGTGACAGGTGTAGATTAGTTCATAGAATATATTGCAGTCCACATTTCCACATGATTAGGATTTGTGACAATGAAATCATAAACAAAAGTTGGTCAAGTTGATTAAAAAATCAAAATTTGCTTAATTTATTCAAAGTATACACCTGAAATATACACCTGAAAACAACATTTAATCACAATTAAGTGTGTGTTTAGATACATCAATAACTTGCCTTCAAAAAGCAACAAAAATAACAACGCTACAAGTATTTATATTGTTGTTACATCCGGAAAAAAACCTAGAGTGTAAACAAAAAATGTGCAAATTTGATATTAATTAAGTCATAACTCCTAAACCACTGATGCAAAACCTTGTAAAAACATTTCTAGATATCTTATATATTGAACAATAATTTAAGCTATAAAATCCTCTATGTACTTTTTGCTTAACGGAGCGACTTTCGCCTTTTAATGCACCCCTGTGTAGCATTTTGTTTACTTTACTTATTTGTTTAGGTTCGACCACACAAATTGCAGGTTTGCGAGCGTACAGAAATAGACGAAACGGCTATATAACTACGCAAATGATATTGACTCAGGCGTTCGGTGCCATTTGTCCTTATTTATTATATTTTCATTTTTCTTCTGCCAGGCAGAAGATTAATCCTGAATTGACCAAACCCTCATGCAGTGGTACTCAGTTCTTAATTGTGTGTACACAGCCCATCTATTGTTTACCCTTCTCAGCTGTTACTGATACTGTCTGTTGAGTTCAAGAGTCTCATATTTCCATACATGGCCATGGTCAGTGATATACATACCCTACTTGTTTAACTTGTAATCTCA
>JAMKCH010036990.1:0-22772 GCA_023653785.1 Ophioderma brevispina
TCTTCGCTCCCTGCAAGATTCCACCCTAGCTGATATACCAGGCCTTCTCAACTCTGTTTGGTGACAAAGCTTTCTCTGTGTATGGCCCCGTTATGGATGAGCTTCCCCTTCAAAGTTAGGGACTCCTACGTTACCCTCTTTTAAACGCTCCTCAAACAAATTTGTCATCCTTTCTAGTTTTTTGTTTTCATTATTTTCTGTAAAGCGACTAGATATTTTATAATAGGCGCTATATAACTTCTTGTGTTTATGTCTGTTATGTAGATATGTTTTGGTACTATATCTCCATCGGTAAAACTCATTTGAAGTTTGGTCCATTCATTCTGCTCGCTTGCTTTGCGGTATTGATTTGGGGCCTCTGTAAAATAAGCATTGTTAGACACACAACCAGGCCCTTACGCGGGGGGGGGGGGGGGGTGCCCATTTTTTGTTGCTGAATTTTCGATTAAAAGGTCCAAAATGTAAAGAGAAATTTTTGCCAAGAAAGTCCACTTTTCGATGATTAAAATGTTTTAAAAAAGTCCCCAAAAGGACCATTTCAAAGGGGGTTAGGTCTACTTTTCCATAAAAGCCACTTTTTTTTTAAAAAAAAGTCAAACTTTGTTCAAAGATCCCGCCCTCCCCCCCCCCCCCAAAAAAAAAACCAATCCCTGCGTACGGCCATGCACGACTCATCGGTGTGCAAACTTCGAAACAAAGTACTCGTAAGCTTATCGTATTTGTATGTCTACTTACTCAAAGTGTCATTGTCGTACTCTTGTTCAGCTTAGTCAAGCTGCCAATCAGTAGAAATGGCACGAACTATTAGGATAGCGGGCTCTCCATCACTCACGGTTGAAAATGAATGCACAAAAATTAACCTTAAATTAACTATGCTGATTGAGGTGATTAGTGTTACGAGAAGAGGCTTGCACTTCTTATCCTTGTAGAGGAGAAAGAGGTAGTGTCACAAAGGACCGTATCTGGATCACAAGACAGTCTTTTTAAACAAAGAGAAAGAGGTTGTGGTGTTTTGTAGCAAGAGGTTTATATAGATAGAGAGGCAACGTTTACTTCATCTTTGTTGAAATTCCATCGTCGCGCATTTTTGCCGACCACAAATCAACATAGGTACCACAATACAAAGCAATGGCTGCCTCCGCCCCCCTCTTCCCCAACTGTTTGGGTGCCGCTTTTGCATATAAACTAATCGTTAGTGATAAACAAATTGAGATGTATGTTGTTATAAGGTGGCCCTGTGTAATAATATTGCACCTGGATCATGGTGCTCATATACTACTCGCTTAGGTGCTTAGTCCGCTTAGGTGAAAAGATGTATTCATTGAGCGGGGTTTATTTCATCAAGACGACTGACGGTCATTTCATTTCGTTGTGTGGGATCATGGGTAGGACAAAATTTAAAAACCACCCAAGTAGCACCCCGAACATCCCACAACTGATATGTGCCGGAATGTTTTATCGAATTGACATTATGTGGTGTATACAAGCACCCAATCTAATACTTTTCCGTGCAATATTCAAAATTGTCAGCGCGCCAGCCCGGACGACTGTTTTGAATGGGCTTCACCCTCTTGGTTGAGGTGTTTATTATGGACGGGACATACTTTCCAAGGGTAATTTTTGTTTGAGTTTTCTTTTGTTAAAATTACACACAGTAGCAAATTAACACCGCATGACGGAATAAAGCAAACAGAAGGAATCACACAAGTAACCGCAGATAGACGGATCGATGATGGATGGATGGATGTGGTGGGTGGGTGTGTGGATTGATGGATGGATGGTGGATGAAAGGGGGAAGGGGGGGGGGGGGGGGTGGGGAGGGGGCGTTTTTTTTTTTTTCCCTATTTGGTTTTTTTTTTTGTATTTTTGGTTTGTTTTGTTTTTTTTTTGTTTGTTTTTTTTGTGGTTGTTTTTTTTGGGGTTGGGGGGGGGGGGGGGGGGGGTGGGGGGGGGTGGGAACCGAATTACTATGGAACGGATTTTACTTCCAAAGATGGGCATAATCATTTTTACATACAGACACTCAGATAACACTCCTGACAGACCAGACCTACTTATGTTTAAAATAGCTACTTGAACAAGAAATTAGAAGAAACTTGTCTAAATCAAAATTGTCAATATTGCTGCTGCGTGCCTTACAAATCTTTTCTACCGTTTATGACCCTTTATCACCATTCGGCAGAGTTGGAGCGAGTCCCGGACTCTGACTCGGACTCAATCGGTTAGTCCGATTCCTAGTCGGACTTGGCACTCGGACTCATGCCCCCCCTTAGTGGACTCGGACTCTTACTCTGACTCAGGCCCTATGGACTCGGACTCAGCCCATGGACTCGGACCGCAGACCTGCTTGGACCTCGGGACTTGACTGCAACCCCTGTGACTCGTACTCCAAGATGATCCCGCTGAGTCCGGTCAAGAAAATTTAAACTTAGAATCAAAAAAATAATTGACATGTGTGAGCTAGCCTGCAGAAATGTTTACTTCAACAAACCTCTACAGCCCACACCATGCTTTTAATTTTTTAATTATTGCACAAACACTGTTTTTTTTTATTAATCAATTTCACAGTTATTCCAACGTATTTTTTTGTTTTCATATTCAGAAGTATTTTTTCTTTTTCACTTCATTATCTTCTTCGTCTTCAGATTAGCTTTTGTGATTATTTCTATTTTTCTAAGCTGAAGGGTTAATTTAAAAAATACTTTGTCTATTTAACATCCACATAAGAATGTATGATCTGCATTGTCCGTTGTCATCAGCATCATCGTCATCATCATTGTTGTCATCATCATCCGTTTTGTCATCACAAATCTAAGTGGTGTCATCATCATCAGTGTTGTCCATCACTCCTAACTCCTAGCATTTTCATTCAAGTACATCTTAAAATCCTTCAGTGTAAGTCTAGCCCAACCTTAACCCACTTCACCCAGCTAACATGTAGTTGCATAAAAGAGGGTGAACCTGAATAATGTCAGACCTAAACACAGACTCAATTATTTCTATGGGTGGCCTGACTACCCCCAGCAACCTTAAATATTTATGACTACTATAGCTATCTAGATTCGTCCCTCATAATTTATTTGTATTGAAATATACTCCGTAATTAACCCCAATTATGGCGCCGTTATAGTAAGCCGCACATAGTTTAAACATGAAACTAAGAGTTCTGTAGATACTTGAATTTCAAAAAGCCTGAAATGAAGAGATTCTGATGTCCCGATTTTAAATTTTAAATGTGTTTTGAATAAATAGATTTCATGAATTTAGAAATGGTCTCTTTCTTCATGATTTTAAAAAATACCAATTACGTATTTTGGGGAACAATTTTAATGTGTGACTGAATACTCATACTCATACTCAATTCACTCAGGTACATTTTAACATAGTGATCAACTAAAAAAAAAAAAACCATGACCATAAATAAATGTTATTTGAAAAAACTAACTGCAGTCCTATTTTGTTGGAAAAGGCACTCAACACAACACGCATGGTCTGCATGAGCAGGAGGAATGTTGTTCACCTCGTTTCTAGATGCGTATTGTTCAAATAATCATCTTTGTTGACTTGTTCACGTACTGAGGTGTGCATAACTCCTGTCGCAAGTCATTTTCAACCACACTATGGTTGTTTTACATTAGCACTATTTCGTGTCTGAATTAAGTTCAGCCCAATATAAGCATATATAATAGCAGAGTATTTATAGCTGCCTTATGCTAGTTGCCTCTAAGCGCTTTCACAAACTGGTCGCTGACACTGTGGCCCAACCATACCATAAACCCTTTCGCATCATTTCAAGGATTCAGCAGATCGGTGATCAGCGCTTCCTTGTTCATCAAACTACATCTCGAAACCACGCAGCGGTACCATCTTCCCCAATATCGGTGCATGGGGTAAACTCGGAGACAACCCAAGCGGTTAATTTCTTGTCCAGGGAAATTACAGATAGCTGAATCTCACAGGGCTCGAAGCCACGCCCTATACGCATGGATGAATATACACTGGAGTCGAGCTCTTAGCCTGATTGAGCTATTTGTCCGCTTATATTCCCTGGACTTGGACTCGGACTCACTGGACTCGGACTCGGACCTGCCGGACTCGGACTCAGACTCGGACTCGGGTCCCATGGACTCAGGACTCAGACCTGCCGGACTCGGACTCAGGCCCGATGGACTCGGACTCGGACTCAACGCTGATGGACTCGGACTCGGCTTCGGACTCATGAGTCCGGACTCGCTCCAACACTGCCATTAGGTATGCATAAGTTTATGACTTGCACCGATATAAAAAAAATTAATGCTCCTGGTGCATACAAGGACAAGTATTATGATTACATGTCCTTGTCATTTCAAAATGAAAAATCCCATCATAATGGATTGATGTTTCCTTGGTCAAAATATGTTTAACATAGAACATTATAATTTGTTGATTTTTATCATCCCGAGACAAATATACACGAAGAGGTTTCTCATTTTTTGAATATGATAAAATATCGGTCTGGAATTATTGTAAGAAATCCCTGAGAATTGATCAAAAGTACTGCAAGCCACGGGAGTTTCCGTAACCTGACCCATCTGACACACTTTTTTTCTGACACACTTATGAATTCGGAAACCTTAACGGAATAAACCCGTGCTTTATTCTGTGAAGGGTTTCCGAATTCATAAGTGTGTCAGAAAAAGTGTGTCAGGTTGCGGAAACTCGCGTAAGCCACTAGTTCTTAAAAAATCTGAAGATAAATGCTTCAGGATGATTAAAAGCCAACATATTAAGTTAAACATAAAAAAGTTACGAGTAATATCGAAAATAGCGAAGATTCAATTTTACCCCTTAAAATTTTGAAACTTATCGCCGATTTGACGCATCTAATCTCGGTTTAAAACAGCAGGTATCAATAGGCCTAAGTATTTAATTAAATACTCTTTATTTGTGAAACACATGCATGTGCTATGGGACTTTGATCACCAATCAGAAACTATTTCATTAAACTTCACCAGGCTTGTGAATGACAGGTATTAAAACGTCCTTCTTATTTAAAAACAAACACACTTCCCGATAGTCCAGATTTTCGCATGATTGCATTGGCTGAAAATATTGATTTCCCTAGAACGAGGCTCATTATTTGCAATTCAGAATGATCCAAAAAGGGTTTACACTTTTTCTTCTGCAAATTTCTCAAAATGGCTATATATCAAATAGTTTGAAGATAAATTTTTACTACAAATCTTGTTTGAACCTGGTGGAAAACGGCGTTGGAAACCAAGCTGAAATGACAAATGGCCGCCATCTAGAGAAAAAAAGTCACAAACCACTTTGCACACCGTCAATCTAATGGTACTCCACTCTGTTGGCGGGCACGAATAATTCCTAAGATTGATACAATACATTGAAACAATGCACCCCGACATGTGTAGCTTGGTATTTCATAATAACCACAAAGGTAGAATTAAGGCATCTCAACTTCAAATTTCTCTATAAAATTTAAAATAAACGCTGCAATATTCTTCTTTATGATCTTGTCCCAACCATTTAAACTGAAATGTACAAGCAGAGTCTTGATCAGTCTCTTATAAAAAAACACGCAGATCTCTTTCAATTTAAAATTCCCCTAACTTAAAAAAATCAACTTAATTATTATGTAAATGAACATTTCACGTCATTTTCACGGTTGACATATTCCCTGATTAATTTTCAAAACGGTAAACACTTCACATAACTCGAAGCGTGGGCGTAGTTTGTTACTAAACGTGAGTAGGCCTACATATTACGCAATGTATTGATTATACTGTTAACAATCATGATTGCCCATAACTTACGTGTGTGCAAAGTGATTTTTTGACGCATTTTTTTTTCTCTACAAACTGGGCCACCATATTGTTATTTTAGCTTGTTTTTCAACGCCGTTTTAACAGGTTCTGACAAGAGATTGTAGGTACATTACCACCACTTTTGAGAATTTGCAGACATAAATGTAAACCCCCTTTTTGGGACCATTCTGTAATACACAAATACAACAAAATAACGAGCAAAACAAACAAAACAAAAAACAATAACAAAAACATTGTGTTAAGTTAGCCCTCATCGGCCCATTTAAGTCCCACAGTTACAAATTAGTAATTATATAGAAGTGGTACCGAATTTTGCTTCTTTGCTCCTTGAAAGACAAAAACATTCATATGCCTTTTGCCATCGCAGATTGTAGAATCGCCCATCCGTAGAAAATGTTACCAAACAGGAAACAGCTTTCTGTGCAAACTAATAGTAATAGTACTATTAACTGTTCATTACCGTGTCTTTCGTTCTGAACTGGAGTGATTTAGTACCAGCCGTTCTACTTACTTGCGTAAGAATCCGATTATGAATCTTGTCATAATCTTTCAATCTTCTTACTGACTAATAATCAGATAGAGCCTATACTACGCATAATACCCTTTCTTACTTGTGAGAATCAGATTAAGCTTAAATGACCTTTTTGCATAAATAATAATCGTTATAGGTAATCATATGTTTAACAATCTGATTTGAATTTTAAATGTACAATCCTCGACCGTCATTGGACTGTATAAACACATAAGTTATTGAAGTTTATTTCTTTGGTATTACATACGCTAAACAATGCGCTGCTCATTTCATTGTTAGAATGTCGTACGTTTACGGACCTCCGTTTTTAAAGTATTTTTCTTTATATGTACAGATAAAACTGTATAATCGTACAAATTTATTTTACGGATCTTAGCTGGTACTACTCCCTAGTTGTCATCAGGATATTCTTCAAATAAACGGTAAACCTGTTATGTGAGTCAGTCAAAATGTGACCAGCTTCGTTTATTGCCATTTGGTTCGAATCCCATTGTCTAATTCATTTAGTCCTAACCTATTAGTCCCCTAAACCATATTGTCTAATACCAATTTGTCTAATGACCCTTAATTCTAACATCCAATTTATCTAACAACAAATGTCCAATAGCCATTGGTCTAATGCCGCATCTATTCCTAATATGCCATTTTGTCTACTACCATTTGGTCTAATAACTACAAACCTGCCCTTTTGGTCTAATCCCAATTGGGTCTAATATCCATTTGTTCTAATATCATCTGGTCTAATATCCATCGGTCTAATACCCATTTGGTCAATACCCATTTGGTCTCATACCCATTTGGTCTAATATCCATTTGGTCTAATATCCATTTGTCTAATACTATTTGGTCTAATATCCATTTGGTCTAATGTCCCCTTGTTCAATATCTATTTGGTCCTAATACCCTTTGGACCGATGACATAGTCAAATGGATATTAGACTAAATGGGAGATTAGACCAAATGGGTATTAGACCAATGGTATTAGACTAATGGGTATTAGACCAATGGATATTAGACTAGGACGGGGGGGGGATAATTAGACTCAAATGGGTATTATACCAACTGGGAATTATGCACTCAAAGGATATTAGACAAAATGAGATTATACCAGATGGGTAATTAGACCATTGCATTAGACCAAATCGGTTTAGACGATATGGATATTATACGATATGAGATTTATACCAGATGAATATGACACTACATGCTATTAGACTAAATTGTTATTAGCCTAAATGGTTATTAGACAAATGGTAATAAGACCAATTGGAGGTAGCCGAAATGCCATTAACAAAATGGGATTAGACCAAATGGCAAATCACTGTCAAAGCCCCCAGCTCCTACAAACCAGGAAGCATGTCGCTTGATTCAAATTCACGTTATCTTAAAAATACGAAATTTCTTTCTAAAATGGTTTGTTTTTAAATATTCGTTGACATACTATCACGTCTCAAGAAGTTTAATTATGTTGGTGGCAGTAAATTATTTAAATCTGCTCTGGATTTTTTAACCTTATTCATTATGTGTAAATTGGACAAGTACAAATGAATATAATGCTAGAGCATAACAACTTCGCATTCAGAAATGTTTGACTCCGGTTTTTTGAAAGTCCAAAATTTAGAAGTTCTAAGACTTTAAAAAAATTATGAGACACTGAATCAAAAGCTTTTTTCAAATCAGTTGAAAGGAACATACCCGGATTTTTTCTGTAATTTAGAATAAAGAATCGAATCATAAAGGTATCGAATATTTTTTTCCCACATACATCGGCCTTTCATAAAACCTTTCTGTTTATCATGAAAAAAAATGTTCATGCAAAAAGTAAGTACAACTCGAATTTCGCGTGTCTCTCCTCGGCTTCGCTATTCCGGAGGGGTTTGGTTTGTTTTCCTTCCGAACCTTATTCGGCCATCTTTGGCGATGGAGGGGGGGGGGGCGTTGGTGAATGACAGGTAAATGCAGATCGATTGGTCGTACGGAGTGGCTCTATTTTTTTTTTTTTTGCAGGTAGGGATGTGCGGCCGATTTCCGAACTTGTGTGCCTGGGAACTTAATTTGTGTCCCACAGGTAGGATCTTAGAAACTGAAATTTTGTGAAATTTGCTGGATTGGGAGCCGAAACTTGCTAAAATTGAGCTTTTGAGGCAAAAGTTTACCAAAAGATACCTTATGAATTAGAATTGTAGGCCTAACTTCACAGGGTCTCGGGACAAACAGTAACTATTAAATATATTGTAAATTTTTACAATATTATACGGACATTCTGCCACAAAATAGGTAAATATTATACAGTATACTCTAAAGTTAAATTAATTCTTGGAAATGTGTGTCTTCGGTTAGTTATTAAAGAGCTTTGGGATATGTATGGAAACAAATCACGGATGACCACATCAACCTAGTCAACCCGGCCTAGCAAACCTTCTTATAATTTAGACCATCTTTAAATAGGGCCTATAACTTTACTTTTACCGGCAGGCTATTTAAGTGGTAGAATGAATGCTGGCGTATAATACTGTAAAATTTACACAAGTACATCAGAAGATAATGACGGAATTCGCACTTCTATAGTTTACATTCTTAACCACGCATGGATAGGTATTTACACACATTAGTGAATGGGATGGCACCTGGAGCCCTACATCCAGAAAATGCATTACCCCATTGGAATCATTCTGCAAACTCTGCACAGTTTACTATTAGTGAAATAGAAAAAAAAATAAAAATATTATCGGTTTAGAAATTAGGGTGCCAATTTGGACTGAAAAGTAGCCATTTTGCCGCTTTCTCACAGTGATGCACTTATTAGGCAGTTTAAAATGCTTTTATTAGTTAAAGGCACTATCCACTCAGTGATCCAAGATCTAAATTATCTTTTCCAATTGAAGAATTGACAGAAAAAGAATAGAAGCAGGGTTCAAGATCGAATCCTCCATTCCATTACGTGTTGTAGTAATTAAGTGTCCGTGCGCGTGCGAACAGTAATGACTAAAATATCAATTTTGGCCTTATTACGTTGCTTTTCGGTCCTTATCACTTGCAGGGTATGTTAGGACACCTGAACTTGTCAAGACATGGAAACAGCAGATTGTTGATGATTTTTTTTTCGATTTTCTGATTTCGCACCTACTGATAGTGCCTTTAAGATAGACCAAATTAATATATATAACAATAAATTGGTGCTGGATACTTTTTAGAATTTTTGTAGTGCCCTTTCCGGACCATGTATTTCCCCATTCGGTTTGTACCATGGAAATGAATTATCAATCAATCATCTTTATTTGTTCATCATAGAATACAGCCAAAAGCAATATGATAAATAATTATTGTAAATACTGCAGTACAGTGAAAAATTAATGTTACAATAGTACAAGTAAAGATGATTTAAATAATACATTATGAATCCACCTGGATAAATTACATAATTTTATTATCATTATTATTATTTCGTTAAAAAAAACCGGAAATCGTTAAAATGTGAGTGGCTTTAATATAAGAAGTACATCCATTTCTTTTTAAAATATGAAAAAAAATTAACTATAATTAAAACATAGAATTGCTATTATTAAACCAAAATATAACACACGGAAGTATTCAAAATCTCACTTCATTTCACACACACACAGCCACATACAACCCAAATACCCAAATCGCACACACTATACACGTACGCGCCCCACGTACTCGCGCAAAGTCCCGAACGCCACCCCCCCCCCCCGAGTTTCCTACTGGGCATCTAATTCATATAAATGGGACCACGCGATAGCTTAGAGTTACTCAGTTCTATATTTCTATTGGCATCAAATTGAGTACCAACATTCGCAATATGAAGTCACTACATGACTCATAGTTGAGGAAAGTATGAAAATAGGGTGGCAATTGATATTTCGGCAATTTTACTAACTCAACAACTGTTTTTTGTGAACTTAAAAGGCCTATCTCAAATGAACAGTAAGCTTAATTCTCAGCTCACAATTTTTAATCTACACGGACATGGTCAACCAAATACGCTAGCAAATCAGCTAATGTCCTGTTAAATATCAAATTGGGCTATTTTTTCTCATTTACAACCTTTTTCTTGGTTAAAACGACTTTGTCCACAGCAAAAGCATTATTTTATTTTTTTTCTATTTTCCGTAGCTAAACTTGTCAATTAGATCGGGCATGCAATAATTGAACAACATAGCACGGAAGCCTTTTATGCTTTAAGTGCCCATAAATTTGGAGATGAAAAGGATTTAAATACATTTCACCATAATCCCACAACACGGTAGAGAAGGGATCAGATTGCGTGTACACATCGGTATGTCACCCACTGTTGTTACCATGTTATTTGGCATCAGTTCTGACACAATGTAAATTATGGGTATTAGTGATTACACGATCCTTTCACACGTGGTCACAAATGAGGTGCTATCTCCGTCGATTAGATCATGCGATCGATTTCACCATATCCCACAACGCATTAAGATGAGGTAGTTTAAGATGTCATCATGTACAGATAATGCTTTACCAGCTTTAAAACTATACCATCGTTATGGACAAGGTTTGACAAATTTATTATGTGGGATAGTACTCGATTCTTCCAACGTGGACATCTCGCAACGAGCTATGACGTAAGATGTCGATTTGTCCATTTATGTTTTCGGGGTCGCAAGGCGACAACCTAAGCAAAGATGTCTTCTTCAAAATACATCATACGTATTCTCCTCACAAATTTCCCTATTCCCTTAATTATAAACAGGTTTTATATATATATAATTAACAGTAGAAGACTCAAAACCTAAAAATTATGAGATTATCGCCGATTTGACGCATCTAATCTCGGTTTTAAAACAGCAGGTATCAATAGGCCTAAGTATTTAATTAAATCTTCTGTAGTTGTGAAACACATGCATGTGCTTATGGGACTTTGATCACCCAATCGAAACTCTTCATTAAACTGCACCAGGCTTGTGAATGACAGGTATTAAAACGTCCTTCTTATTAAAAACAAAACACATTCCCGATAGTCAGATTTTCGCATGATCATGCGAAAATATTGATTTTCCATAGAAAACGAGGCTCATTATTTGCAAATACAGAATGATCCAAAAAAAGGGTTTACACTTTTTCTTCTGCAAATTTCTCAAAAATGGCTTATATCAAAATAGTTTGAAGAGTATTTATTAACTACACAATCTTGTGGAACCTGGTGAAAACGGACGTGGAAACAAAGCTGAAATGACAAAATGGCCGCCATTAGAGAAAAAAAGTCAACAAAACCACTTTGCACACACACGTAAATCTATGGTACTATGTTGGCGGTCACGAATTAATTTCCCAAGCATTGTACAAAACATGAAAATGCTCCCCCGACTGGGAATTGGTATTTAATAATAACCACCAAAGGTAAGAATTAATGGCACCAAATTCAAATTTCTCTATAATTTAAAAATAAACGGCTGCAATTTTGCTTCTTTATGATCTTGTCCCAAACAATTTAAACATTGAAAACTGTACAAGAGAGTCTTGATCAGATCGTAATAATAAAAAAACACGCAGATCTCTCAATTTAAAATTCCCCTTAATTAAAATCAACTAATGATTATGTAAATGAACAAATTTCACGTTCAGTTCACGGTTGACATATTCCTTATTAATTTCAAACGGTAAACACTTCACATAACTCGAAGCTGTGGGCAGTAGTTTGTACTAACGTGAGTAGGCCACAAGATTAAGCAATGATATATACTGTTAACAATCATGATTGCCCCATAGATACGTGTGTGAAAGTGTGATTTTGACCATTTTTTCTCGACACGGCCACCTATTGTTATTTTAGCTTTGTTTTCAACGCCGTTTTAACACGGTTCTGAGAAGATATTGTATTGACATTACCACACACTTTTGAGAAATTTGAGCAGACATAAAGTGTAAACACCCTTTTTGGACCATTCTGTATACACAACATAAAAACAAAATAACGAGCCAAAACAAACCAAAACAAAAAACAAAACAAAAACATTGTGTTTAAGTTAGGCCCTCATCGTCATTTAAGTTCAACATTACAATAGAAATTATATAGAAGTGTACCTGAAGTTTGATTCTGTTGCTCCTTGAAAGACCAAAAACTTCATATGCCTTTTGCCCCATCGCAGATTGTAGAAATCGCCCATCCGTAGAAAATGTTACAAACAGAAACAGTCGTGTGCAAACTAATAGGAATAGTACTATTCAACTGTCATTACCGTGTCTTTCGTTTCTGAAACGAGTGATTTAGTTACAGCCGTTCTACTTACTTGCGTAAGAATCCCGATTATGAAAAAAATTTTTTCATTGGTCATACATATTTCAATCTCTTACATGACTAATAATCAGATAGAGCCTAAGACGCATAATAAACCCTTTTTACTGTGAGAATCAGATTAAGCTTAAATGACCTTTTGCATAAATAATAATCGTTAATAGGTAACTATATGTTTAAAATTGATTGAATTTAATTGTAACAATCCTCGACCGTCATGGGACTGTATAAAACAAATCAGTTAATTGACGTTAATTGCTTGGTATTACAGACGCAACAAGGCGTGCTCAGTTACATGTTAGAAGTGGTCGATTACTTTACGGACTCCGTTTTAAAGTATTTTCTTTATATGTAAGATCAATAAAAAACTGTATAATCGATTACAAATTTATTACGGATCTTAGCTGGTATCCTACCCCTAGTTGTCATCATAATCTTCAAAGAAAACGGTTAAAACGTTTATGTGAGTCAGTCAAAATGTGATCAGCTCGGTTTATTGCCATTTGTCTAATCCCATTTGCACTAGCCATTTAGTCTAACTTGAATTAGTCCATAAACCCAGATGTTCTAATACCAATTTGTCTAATGACCATTAGTCTCCATTCCAATGTATCTAACAATCAAAATGTCCAATAGCCATTTGGTCTAAGCCCATCTGTCTACTGCCCATGTGGTTATACCATTTGTTAAAACTACAAACCCATTGGGTCTAATTCCCACTTCGTCTAATATCATGTGGTCTAATATCCATCTGGCCTAAATCCATCTGGTCTAATACCCATTTGGTATACTACCCCTTTGGTCTAATACCCATTTGGTCTAAGATCAAATTTGGTCTATATCCATTTGGTCCAATACTATTTGGTCTAATATCCATTTGCGCTAATGTCCACCTGGTTAAATCTATTTGGTCTATAACCATTTGGACCAGATGGACATAGGACCAAATGGATTTAGATAAGATGGGTATTAGACCAATGGGTATTAGACCAAATGGGTATTAGACCAAAGGGTATAGACCAGATGGAGGATTAGACTGGATGGGTATTAGACCAATGGGTATTAGACCAATGGGAATTAGACCAATGGAATAGACAAAATGAAAGTAGAGTATGTGGGTATTAGACCATTTGGCATTAGACCAAATCGGGTTAGACGGATAGCCGATTATACGATATGAGATTTAGACCAGATGGGAATATGAGACTACATGGCTATAGACTACTAAAATGGTTTATTAGCCTAAATGTTATTAGACCATTAAATGGTATAAGACCAATTGGAGTTAGCCGAAATGCCATTAGAACAAAATGGGATTAGGACCAAGGGCAAATCACCACCAGCTCCTACAAAACAAGGAACATGTCGCTTGATTCAAATTCACGTTATCTAAAAGTGACGGATTTTAAAAATGTTTTTTTTTTTTATATTAGTTGACATACTATCACGTCTCAAGAGTTTAATTATGTGGGTTGAAAGTTATATTTAAATCTGCTCTGGATTTTGTAACATTATCATGCATGTGTAAATTGTACAGTTACAAAGGAATATAAATGCGAGAGAATAAACACTCTCATGTCAGAAATGTTTGCGACATCAGTTTTTTGGAAAAGGTCCAAATTTAGACGCTTCTAAGAAGTTAAAAAAAATTATCGAGGCACTGCATCAAAAGCTTTTTCACAAAATCAGTTGAAGGAATACCCGGATTTTTTCTGTAATTTAGAATAAGAATAGAATCATAAAGTAATCGAATATTTTTCCCACATAACGGGCTCCTTTCAAAACCTTATTTGATCATGAAAAAAAATGGTCATGCAAAAAGTAAGTACAACTAGAATTCGCGGTTCTCGGCTTCGCTTTTCCGGAGGGGTTGGTTTGTTGCCTTCCGGAAAAACTTATTCGGATCTTTGGCGATGGAGGGGGGGGGCCGGGGCCTTTTGTGAATGACAATTAAATGAAATCGGATTGCGTCGGTAGGAGTGCTCTATTTTTTTTTTTCCGGTAGGGATGTGCGGCCAGATTCCGAACTTGGGTGCCTGGGAACTTAATTGGTCCAAAAGGTAGGGTCTTAGGAACTGAAATTTTGTGTGAAATTTGCTGGATGGGAGCCGAAACTTGGCTAAATTGGCTTTGAGGCAAAGTTTACCAAAAGGATACCTTATGAACTAAATTGTAGGCCTACTTCAACCAGGGTCTGGGACCAGTAACTATTAAATATAGTGTTGTAAAATTTACAATTTCTATACGGAACATTCTGCCAACCAAAATAGTAAATATTATACAGTCTACTCTAAAAGTTAAATTTAAGTCTTGGACTGTGTTGTATTCGGTGGGTATTAAGATGTTGGGAATATGTAGGGATATAAAAGCACTGATGACCACATCAACCTAGCAACCGGGCATCCTAGCAAACCTGATTATAATTTAGACAATCTTTTAAATAGGGCCTATAAATATACTTTTACGGTAGACCTATTTAGTTGGTAGAATGAATGCTGGTATAATATTTTTATGTAAAATTTACACAAGTACAAGATACATGACGGAAGTCGCACTTCTAAGGTTTACATTCTTAACCAATCAAATGGATAAGGTATTTACACAATTAGTGGATGGGATGCTCCTGGAAGCCCTACATCCAGAAATGCATTTCACCATGGAATAATTCTGCAAAAATCTGCACAGTTTACTATTAGTGAAAGAAAAAAAAAAAAATAAAAATATTGAGCGGTTAGAAATTAGGGTGCCAATTTGGACTGAAAGTAGCCCATTTTTGCCGCTTTCTCCAGAGTGGAGGACAATCCTACAGTTTAAACAATGGCTTTTATGAGTTAAAGGCCACTATCACTCAGTGATCCCAAGAAGAGTCATAAATTATCTTTCCCAATTGAAAAGAATTGACAGAAAAAGAAGAGAAGAGGGTTCAAAGATACGAATCTCCATTCAATTACGTGTGTAGTAATTAAGTGTCGTGGCGTGTCTGGGACAGTAATGGACGAAAATATCAAATTTGGGCCTTATTACGTTGCTTTCGGTCTTATCACTTGCAGGGTATGTTAGGACACCCGATCTTGTCACAGACATGGAAACATCAGATTGTTGATGATTTTTTTCGATTTTTGATTACAGCAAATCATGATAGTGCCTTTAAAGGACATAGACCAATTAATATAATAACAATTAAATTGGTGCTGGTATTTTTTAGAATTTTTGTGGTGTCCCTTTCCGGACCATGTATTTCCCCATTCGTTTGATACATGGAAATGAATTATCAATCAATCTTTATGTGTTCATCATAGAATACAGCAAAAACCCAATATGATAAATTAATTATGTAAATAATGCAATACAGGGAAAAATTCAATCGTCACAATATTACAAGTAAAGATGATTTAAATATACATATGATGCAACACCGGAGCAAATTACATATTTTATTATCATTATTATTTATTTCAGGTTTAAAAAAAACAGGAAAAAACCAAAATTAAAAAACTAAAAAATTAAAAAAAAAAAAAATTCTTTGTAAAATTAATCTATTAAAAAACAAGTCGAATGGCTATTATTAAACCAAAACATATACAACGTTAAAGTATTCAAATCTCACATTCATTTACACACACAAACAGACACATACAACCAAATACCCAAAATTCGCAACACAATATACACTTACGCGCACGCCCAAGTACTCGCGCAAAAGGTCCGAACGAAACGCCACCCCCCCCCCCGATTGTCCTTAATGGCTCAATTCCTATAAAGGTACCACGCGATATTTAGAGTTACTCATTTCTATTGGCATCAAATTGAGTACCAACATTAGCAATATATTGCTTACTGGGGCCATCTAATTTCTTATAAATTGGGTACCACGCGATAGCTTCGAGTTACTCATTTCTATTGGATCAAATTGAGTACCACATTCGCAATATGAAGGTCACTAACATGACGTCTACGTTGATGAAGTATGAATAGGGTGGGAACATTGATATCGCAATTTTACTGACTCAAAAACAAAACTGTTTTGTGAAATTAAAAGGCCCATATCTCAAAAGATGAGCAGTTATAGCTTAATTCTCAGCTCTCAATTCTCAATCTACACGTACATGATCATCCAAATACTTAACAAATAAGCTAAGGTAATGTTTAAGAGATCAAATTGGGCTAAGTTTTTCTCATTGACCACGTTTTCTTGGTTTAAAACTAACCTTTGTCCACAGCTAAAAGGCAAATTATTTTTTTTTCTATTAGTTAGAACGTAGGCTTAACATTGTCAATTAGATCAGACATGCAATAAACAACATAGCACGGTAGCCCTTTTGAGTGCTTAAGTGCCCATTAAATGGAGATGAAAAGGATTTAAATACATTTTACCATAATCCCACAACACAGTAGATAAGGTATCAGATTGCGTGTACACATCGTAATGTCACCAATGTTGTAACCAATGTTATTTGGCATAGCTTGACACAATGTTGGATTATGGATATTATTGATTACACGATTCTTTCCACACGTGGTACACAAATGAGTCGGGTGCTATCTTCTAGACTAGATCGTGCGATCGATTTCACCATATCCCATAACGCAGTAGATGAGTATTAAGACTAGCAATCAATGTACAGATAGTGAAGTTACAAGCTTTAAAAATATACCAGCGTTATGGACAAATTTGACCATAATGTATTATGGGATAGTACTCGATTCTTTCAACGTGGACATCTCGCAACGGAGCTATGACGTTAAGATGTGCGATTTTACCAATTTTTCCATTTAGTTTCGGGGTCGCACAAGGCGACAAACCAAGCAACGCTTGTCTTCTCAAAATAAATATAAGTATTCGCCATCACAAATATCCCTATATTCCTTATATTATAAACAGGTTTATAGTAAATATATTTAAAACGTAAGAGAATTCCAAAACCTCAAAAGTATTCATGATTGCCTCAGCCATTTCACTAATTTAAAAATTACACCCTGCACCAAGTAAGGAAGCGAGACAGGAACATCTAGCCACCTGAACTGGTTGAAACCATCTTGCGAAAATGGTAACACTCGGGCTAAAACAACTTACACAGATTTGTATTCCTTCTTAAAAACCACTTTCTCTGCTAAAAGATCTCGCCAAATAACTTAAGAATTCAGAGGTTTTTTCCATTTTTTTCAGATCTTCCGATATATGCATATTAATTCAAATCTTATACCTTCTCCTTCTAAATCCCGTTTCTATCACCCTACAAAGTCCTGGCAATTATACGATGGTCTAGCATACTAAACAATAAGTAAAGTAAAACAAATGCTACACATATATAAGACAAATCGAAGCAATAAACCCCCGCAGCCGCGCGCAAGTGGCTGTAAAGCCTGCCTATTAACTAAACCGGGGATCCGTCTGCTCATACAAGCCACGGTAAGGGTATTTAGCCGGGTGGGCTGACTGTGTTTTCGTTTGTTGAATTATGGACCCATCTTTTTCCACATTCATGCGGGGACAAGTGAATATAATTATTAAAGAACAATATACAGATGTTGAATCTTAAAAAGGAATTTTATTATGGGAATAACACCAAATTTTGGAAAAAAAAATAAAGATTTGAGAACGTCACGGCATTGAGGTGGTTTATATTTTGAGTTGGGGGACCCATTCAGGTTAAAAATGGGGGGGGGGGGTGGGACGTACGTATCCCTACATTGTAAAAAACAACCGATTATCGTCATCGTACGTCGGCTTTTTAAATCAGTAGGGAAAAGGTAAATTTGGTACGTTTAGATCATAATAAACCTTTGTCTTTTGGAAACAAAATAATAGAACTCTGGGCAGAGGGCTAGTACAGACCTTGATTTAAATAGTGGATTTATATATATCGGTCGCCCCCAGCCGACCGAAGAGCAAACTGATACCTGATACCTGAACACGTGACCTGTACCTGACACGGACACCAACTATCATCTCGTTACCGTTTGTTATAACTACAATACGGAAAGCAGCAAGCATTCTGTATACTCCCGTTGTCACAGCGTAATCGATCAAGATGTGAGAATATACTGTAGTAGACTAGGTTCAATGCATTTGAAGGCGTAGTAAAGGACACCTTTCGAACCTAACAACTATAGATGATATACATATCGCTTCTTCTACCGAACCCGTTGAGAGCTCAGCGGTTTAGAGCGTCGTGCATGTAATAAGAAGGTCGCCGGTTCGAATCCGGCACCAAGAGCACATGGGTTTTTTTTTCAACACATCGTGCGCTGGCCCATCTCCAGGGAGAAGATTAAAGGAGGATGGCCCGAATTAATGATATGAAATTTGATCTTGAGAGATTGGCCTTAACTCAAAAAACGTTCATCTGCAAAGTTTCACCCCGATATTTCAAGCCGTTTTGATTGTTGTAGAGCGAAAAACGTGCTTTTGTAAGCCCATAGAGGACTGTGTAAATTAATATTGGTCGACCTAAAATGGGCACAATTATTCACTCATAACTCCAAACCAATAACATCCTTTATCCTAAGATTTCACAGGGGTACATGAGAAAAATCGTAGCTTCCTTCTGATACCAAAATTTGGCCACTTCCGGTAAAAATCTGGACCTGATGGGGACGAGGCTATTAGCCAATCGGGCCATGGACCTTTAATAAATATATATATTTTCAATTGCAGTTCAAGTCATAGTGGGTGGTCTTTTTCAATACGTCCTACCACAGCGGGGTACTATTATCTTAAATGTTTTTTCAACCTGTTCAAGAATTCAAAATCAGCAAAATATGCCTCCTTAGTGATAGCCATGAAACAGTATAGTAGCAGGTGTCCATGTCACGCAATGAATTTGAAACATTTACCTTGGCATGCAATAACATTGGGTTCCGATTTGACACCCTCACGTGGTTTACAATTACATCCAGATTTCAGGTTGTATGAATTTTTCAGCTGTGCTTTTAATTTGGTTTGTGTATTGAATTGTACACAAACCTCCAGAAACTTCCCTCCCCTGCAAAAGTATCTCAATCAAACATATACCCCCTTGAACATCGCGCCATGGCTAACAGAGCTATGGCGCTTCTGTAGCCATGCGCACGTACATACCCTCGTAGACAAACCGCCCTATTATAATATTATAACACCCCAAAACCATGCACTCCTGGATACGACGACGAACGCAATATGTTAGGGCGATGCCCTCATATGATTAAATCAACCTTCACGTGAATTAGAAAATCGTAGCTTTTATCTGAAGCTCGATTATATGCAATAAACGTTATTTTGTGATACTAATCATTTAGTGTGCATATATCATAGCAATCATATCATATCATAATTATCATATCTTTATTTCCATATCCACAAAATAATCCACAAACTATCCATTCCAAAGACCTATGGAATATGGAAGCCCAGCGTCCAAATTGTCCAGAAGCGATCTTCACCCTAACACAAATTTTGCAATTACAAGTAATTGCAGCTATACAGCAAGCACAAGCGACATTGCCACAAGCTCCAATGAGCGTTTAATCAAATTAATATTAAGGTACATTCGTATCCTAGCACGCTTATTTTTGGTTATGGTTCATTAGATATCCGAGAAAATGTTATTTTGCAAAATTTCATTGATTATCAGGGGGCGTTTTTGATGTTATGAGCAAGTTTGGGTGTCCACGCTGGCCCCATAACCACTGCGTTGTTATTCTAGACGACAGGAAATACAAAAATTATCGTATTTCTTTAAGAGCAACGTCTAATTTGCACTTACGATTAGGCACACATACTCTACTTGTGCCACACGTTAAGAGGTATACTAAAGTCTCAACGTTTTGGAATAAATCGGGGGTTGGAGGTCTGTTGATACAAAATGCCCCTTAAGGTGCACAGTACAAAATGGTCTGCCTAAACACGTGCTTTGGGCGCTCTCTTGTATCCGCATATCTTTGCCCCTGGCCTTACCTATAACGATGAAATTTGCAGGAGAGATTTTTGAATTCATGATCTTAAAATATCTTTTTTTAAACCTACATTGACAATGTCGTTTTTTGCAATTAGATTTGAAAATAACACCCCCCGTTTTTTCTAACTCCCCCGCATGTGGCGGTGTTTCACGGCGGTTCCCTTATGTCGCCGTACATCCCGCCAAGACGCTTTCTCGTCTATTTTTTTAAAAAATATAAGTTAAATATGAAGAAATACACACATAATGATACCACAGCAATCTCTAGGACAATACCGTCCCTCCATGAATTGCGTTCAAATTCCTAAGTTTTATGGGAACTATACGGGGTGTTGCACTTCCACGGGGAGGGATTTTGTACTGTGACTCCCTTAAAGTGCCCTGTCCGATCGCAAATAGCGTCGTCCCCCGGGGTCGTCCTCCCCAGAACCCAAGATTTTACAGAAAGGGTGAAAATTGAGCAAAATGTGAACATTTTGGTCGACCAATTAACACTTAACTGCATAACTGGGGGGGGGGGCTTCAAGGGGTCCCTTTTTTGTTTTTCGGCCAAGCGTTTTTTTAACGCTGCTCTATATTTGGTTTATATTTTTGTATTTGTATAACTTTTAGTTGCGCTTGCATCGGTGCCAAAAAAATTCAAATCCAGCGCGTCGTTTTGAGTTAACGTAGCATGGATCCCTAAGGCGCCCCCCCCCCTTATGCACAACGGAAGTTTACACAGATACTCTATACGGGGTTGCATAATCCTTACAGTAATCCAAGCAACCGTCAGACTATCTGAGATGGTAGAAGGTTGAGCGGAGGTGTGCTGGACGCAATGTTCCCGGAAACAGCGTAGGTGCCGCAGCACACGACTAGGGCATTGACGGGAACACTCTCAATAAATTTCGTAGTAAATACAGGTGATTCATAAGATGCCCCAGATATCTATGATGTGCCAGCATTTTGACATTGTATCGCATGGAACGCCCTTAGAATGGGTTCAAACAGGGTTGGAAACGTGAAAAACATAGAAACACATACATCTGATTCAAAAAGTTAATTTTATGATTTTATTTAAGTGGATGCCGCATGATAGAAATTCTTCTGGGAATTTTCTTTAAAATTTGATACAGGATATTTTCATGGTGATGATTCCAAATGCTGTAATTAAAATAAGGGGTCACGGACTTCGTTTTCGAGGTATTTACGTTATGAAAAACACATTTTCCCCCAAAATTAGTACCACGTATATGGAAATATGATAAAATGAAGCCCTAAAATCGATCACAGAAGAAAACGACCTCCGGGAATTTTTTTCATTTTTAATGATGTCAAGGGGCCAGCGTCCAAAATAAAATAAAAAAGGGTGTCCGGACTACGTTTTTCGTTATTCCACGAAATGTGCCCAAAAAAGTGCAAAGTTGTATTTTGGTTTGACACTGTTTCTGCTAAACGCGTAATTTTACTTAACGCTTCACGCATCCACCGGGAGATGCGTAGCGTATCGGTTGCGAAAGGAGTGTATCCATGATGGAAAGACACGAGGTTATTGGGCCTATCCTCCGCATTTCAACTTTTTGGCTCTATGGAGTTTTTGCCTCGATTGCGAACCATCGAGGCATATTAGAGGCGAGCGAAACAAAGTCTTCTTTAGAGTCTAAGAAGAAGTAAAATTACTTGTAAAAATTACTAAATTCTTACTTAATTGAATTTCGGATACAGTATGTTTTTCTATTGATTTTATACAGGTTAGAATTTCGGAGATTTTTAAAAATTTTAACTACATTTTTTTTCTTAAAGTAGTGGGTTGTGTTTTTACCTTTATGCTTAGTACCCTTCAAACTGTGCAGATAGAGGCTACGCCGCGGTCGTTGCTATGAGACGGGAATACTCGGTTCGCCTCGCTACCCGTATGCAGAGGTAGTAATGAGAATGGTGTAAGATATCAAAACTATTGTGCATTTTGGGTGAAAAGTACCAAATTTGGCACAGATGTAGCTCTTGATATGCTGATAAATATGGTCTAGGGCGCCAAATTAATTCCTTCCAAGACATGGCCGCCAAATTCAAAATGAGCCATGTAAAATGCATGTTTTTACGTGCTTTCTAGTTTATGATAGGTGTCCAATACTCAATTTGATTGTGTTCCGTGCAATTTTAGAAACAGAATACCCTGATGACAATCCACTGGTTAATTCAATTGTTTACTT
>JAMKCH010036991.1:0-14747 GCA_023653785.1 Ophioderma brevispina
CAACGCATGCGCGAACCGGAAATTTCTCAGATCCGGAAGTGGAGCTTTGAAACGTAAACACCAGTGCGGAGAAAAAGCACACCGAAGTTGGACCGCGAATTTAAATTATTATTTTCTAAGCACGATCGGACTACAAGGTTATGAAAACATTAAATGTATATGTTAGGCGGGTGGCCAACGTTTTTATCTGCCGTGATTTGGTTGGAGCGAGAAAAAGAATGGTTAATTTGTACCACAATGTCCAGCCGAAAAAAATACACCGAAAACAAAACGCAAAAATGTTCACGAGGAAAATTGGAGCCGAAAATACCCCCTATCTTGGCCATTTTTGAAATTCCGGTCTTCCAAACGGTACATGGAACAATTTGATAGTGTACTTTTAAAAATCCTGATGCCCCGGTGGTCTCCATTTCGTTAAAAGGAAGGTCTGGATAAATCTGAACAGGGGTGATTCTCCAGATAGAGCCACATGTATGTCAGTAATCCATGTGTCGTGCACTACAGTTGTGGTTATGCTATCTAATGCTGATGATCTGCAGTTGATGACAGTTATGGGTTAAGTTCGAGTTGTTTTCAATTTCTTCGTCCAGAACTAAGTAAAGTAAGTAACCTTATTTTATTCAGCACAATGAGCATGATACACATTGGTCCTCCTACCTTGTATTTTGTGTTGGAACTTCTAAATAAAAACCCATATCAATCAAGTTCGAAGGTGACTGTCTCTACTTGTTGCCTTTTTGGGGAACCTTTTTTGACAGTCCTGCACCCTGAAATCTTGCGTATGGCCCTGCATGACCACCAAACGAATAAATCAAAATTTTAAAATTTGTTGAGGCTTGCATGCTGAGTTTTCAGTTCAGTAGTGATAAATTATTCAAAAAATTCAGGAACATTTCCCGGAAATATTTACAAACGGGATGCCCCGTTGTTAGTCATAACAATTTACCGCCCGCACTTTAATATTTTCAGCCTGATTTTTTTGGGTTAATTTTAGCCTAAATGCGTTGACCTTTTTCATTCCCAAGAAATATCCACTGGCATCCTGTTACAACTATAATTGCAAAAAATTATTTTTTGGGCAAGGAAACAGGGCATATGAAAAATATGTTTATATCCCGGGAAGCCAGCTGCCAAGTTTCTAAAATGTGTATGTTTGTGTACAAAAGGCCCAATTAACCTCCAAATTTCAAAAATTCCCTACAAATACCAAACTTTCCGGGGAAGCTTCCCAAATTCCCTCACATGCCATGGGACGAAAATTAAATCAGACTTGTAGTGAATGGTGGATTGAATAATAAACAACCCCAGACCAAATTTTGTATTTATTTTTTTTTCTATCAATACATTTTTATTGTAAATGTGATAATATTTTTTGTTGTACGAGTAAATAAAAGTCGAGTTTAAAGGGCAATGGCAAATACAAAAAAAAAGTATTATTTTTCAAATTAAAAAATATTAAAAAAATACAAATTGTGGAGATCTCAATTTTCGTGTTTTGATAATTTTGGAGGTTTAAACTCCGGGGGGCCCACTTGTATTCCAAAGTGGATATCAGGCTTGTGGTATGGCATCCCAGAACGTACCCCAAAGAGCAATTTTCACTTAGCAGGAAAAACACCCTCCTAAGCAAGGCATTTGGTTGATTTGCTACACCCAAACAAGAAACTTTGGTTTAATTTTGCTACCCTAAACAAGTATTTTGGTTTAATTTACTACCCTAAAAAAACAAGTAATTTGTGTGGAGTATTCGTCCCAATAATGGGACTTCACGGACGTTTCTCTTTAAACAGTATGCCTTTAACAGTCTATTATATGTGAAGTCCCAAAAACATTATGTGTATCAGGTATGACATTTTTGTAGCATTCAAAATTTCGACCAATGGAACATGTCACCTCCGAATTTTCATTAACACCGGTGCTTTCCCCTAAAAAATTCTTCTACACTTTAACACCAGTAATATCCAATTTAATACAAGCTAAAAAGCTGTCATTAAAGCACCTGGCAATACAAAAAATCAGGACGTAGTCACCGGTCAGAATCTTAGTACAAGTCTTGAAATTTTATTAAATTTTCAATTCATGAGATATTACGACTATCCTGCTGTTGATAACACTCTAAGGAATACTTTCAAGTTGAATCAGTAATATTTATTAGCATGTGAAGCGTGATGGAGAATGTGAGACAAAAATTTTGTCATATCATTAAAACTATGTTGGCATGACTCCTCCATGCTTAAGTTAATGGCATTATGATAATTGTGCATAAGGAGGAGTCATGCTCAGCGAGGACTAGATTAGTATATGCCTTCCTGTACTAGTGCTGGCGGGTGACCATAACAAATTGATAGATTTCAAAGAATGTCCCTTTAATTGACCCACATGACCTTTACCCCAATGACAACACCTCAAGGGGATTGGGTCAGTGCTTATACTGACCAGTTTTGTTTCACATCGTAGTAAAATTTGGTTAGCTGTATTTTGTGGTCAAACAAACCTGAATGGGGTAGATTTCAAAGAAAATGCCCCTTTAAATCAGCCCCATATGACCTCTCGATCACCACAATCGGAGTACACCAATATGAACTTGGCAGACCAGTGATTCTTTTAATCAAGTTTGGCTTCAATTTAGCCCAACTGGCCCAATATGTTTGGTATAAGAAACTTTCTCGGAAACTTTGGAAAACACGGCTAGATGGTCAAAAGAGTGCGGACTGCATACTAGGGTGCCTTCCTCCTGCAAATTCTTCCAGGCGACACAACAATGAAGTGCTCATAATCACATCTAAACCCATAGGATGTCTTTGGTAATTATCTGTACTATACATGTGATATAGTATTTTTGTGTGATGTGCAAAAAATGTTTTCTTTTTTAAAAAAAGCAAAAAACTAAAAAATTAAATTTAAAGGGATTAGCAGAGCAGCGATTTGCATATCCGAAACATAAACATAGAAAAATCCTAAAATTTCATATTTTTGTATTTTTTTACCTGGCATGGATATGCAACATACCTGCAAGTGGTTGGCTTGAAATCTTTGTATTAAAAACAAGGCAGACTTTTTATCTGATTCTTTAATTTCTATACGTGCGTATCAAATTCCGACTTTAGATCAAAAAGCCTTTCTCGGTGAACATCCCAGAATAACGTGATAGTGTGTACCATGATCAATAAAGTTTAACCTCAACCACACATTATGACTGTTGTTTATTCTGTACCCGTGTAAACCACAATCAGCTTTTTGATGGTAGATTTTTGAGATTTCATCACTGTATGTTTATTTGCGGGAGCAGGGAATGACAAATTTCCTCAAATACTTTCATTTTTTCACTATGTGGTGGTTTGTTTCTTCTACATTAGAGCATTATAAGGAAGTGTACACACTTATCCCTGATTTTATACGTTAGAAAACCATGCCTTTCACATTTTTCATTCTCTCCTCGCAATATCGCTGCTATCCCTTTAATATTTTTTGTTTGAAAATGAGTATTATGTAGGCTATGGCCATTCACTTTAAAGCGACAATTGAAGCACTGGCGCACTGTAGATGTTACCCCTTGAACTTGAGACTGAACATAAGATAACATATTCGAACATAAGGCTTGCATGTATAGTTTGCATGTTAATCCGGGTTTCACAAGAGCTAGCCTCCCCAGCTTAGCCTAGTTATGCTGGTGTTACACCGTGTAACTGCGTGCCTAACCGAGTACTCACTGTCCGAGCCATTCAACTGTATCATGCTGAGTGTAACATGTATTGGAGACTGTCCCTTGGGTTTAAAAACAGTAAAAAAAAATGCGACAGTGAGGCTTGTTTTGCCAACTAAGTTGAAAAAAAAAACCAAAGTAGCCACTAGGCACTAGCCTAGCTCCCTAGCTCCGGGGGACCAGGTTCTCACATTAGGAGGTATAGGTATGTACCGCCTATAAGACCCTCATTTTTCCTGTGTATAGTAAATTATAGTCCGGCGTACTCACAGTCCGGCTTACAACGGTAAGGGATATGGCACTCAATTCACTTGAATCTTCACGCACTTATTTCACTCTTTATTCCATTATATGTCTATGGACCCAGACTATGGCTCCCACCGGGCCGGACTCGTACACTGGCTCTTTTTCAGTTCCAGTAACCCCCATTTTAAAGGACCATTTCAGGTTCCAGAGAAGAGACCCTAGCTTTTCCATGTCAAATCCATATTCTATAATTCGAATTCTTACCATTTTCTTCAAAACACCATGACAAAGAAGCTGGAAATTGAGGAAAATTGCCAGCTTATTTTCTGAATTTTTTGGAAACTCCGTTCCCAAGCCCCTTGGTTCTCAATCACTCTGGAGTCCGGGCCGCACATATACCTTTCCCTTCCCCCCAAAAAGTTTGAGAACTCTTTCCCCCCCCCCGCAGTATCAACGGAGTCATACTAAATTTCGCGCATGGCAGACAGTCATTAATCCTTCCCTTTGGATGTCACATTTACGAATCACCCCTCATTCGTGCCGCCACCATGTCAAAAAACACGTACAGGTTCCATTTACTAGGGTATATAGTCAAACGGAGTTTCTGGATGGGCGGAATAATTGAAAAAAATCGAACTTCATTCATCAACACTTCATGACTTCATCATTTTGATTGCATCAGCATTAGAGATAGCAGCCATGGCCATGTGCTTATGATGGCAATGGCATGGATGGCATTCAAGTCAAGCAAAACGCATTGCCGCGGACCACGCTATAAGTTGCACACACGTATTGCAATTATTGGGCAGAATCACCCATTGTCAATTTGATTCCAGACTTCCTTTAGAAATGGAGACCACACCGGGGCACAGGATTTTGTAAAAATACACTATCCAAATTGTTCATGGAACCATTTTATTGTGAAGACCGGAATTTTCAAAAATGGCCAAGATAGGGGTTATTTTCGGCTCAATTTTCATCTTGAATTTTTGCGTTTTTTTTCGTGTATTTTTCGGCTGTCCAGTGTGGTACAAAATTACTCATTATTTGTCTCTCCACCAATTCCCTCAGAATAAAAACGTGTGCCACAGGCCATAACATATACAGTTATGTTTTTAACAAACCTTTTATTTCATCGTGCTTAGAAAATAATAATTTAAGATTATGGTCGGTCAACTCGATTCTTTTTCGCACTCGTGTTTAACGTTTTCTAAAGCTCCACTTCCGGTATCTTGAAATTCCCCCGGTTCGCGCACGCGTTGTGCGTTTGTTCCTAGTTAAGGGGGCACAGTACAAAAACTACGCCACGTTTGGTGTAACGGTAGTTAGTTCCGGTAAGAAACAAGGCCGATTTGTGGTATTTTTTGGTGTCCTGTGCGAATCATTTTTTTCCGTGAGTGTAGCATGCCTTATTTCAAAATGAAAGCGCATAGCCAGTAACTAACTCTTATATATAAAAATAGTGACTTTCAATTCATGTGATAAAATAGGCCCCGAAAGAATACACTGGTCGGAAACGGTTCGGAGGCGTCCGTGACGCCGAAAATAGCGGTGTCGCTGTCACGGTGCTCTTATCGTAAAGTTATCGGAATGTGTAACGTTGATTGAACTTATATGAAAGTTTTATATTTCTTATCATGTATTCACAAATGTTCAATGGTTTTACACATCTGTTGGAAAGAGAGTTTCTTTAATCACATTTGTACGTGCTTTTCAATGGGGCAATTATTTGGTATTATATCCCTCATATATAGATTCCTCTCATCTGATTGGTGTTTAAAGTAGAGTCTTAAAAAGCTGGCCCCTAAGATGACGTCAGATGAACTGGGGCCCGGGGCATGGTAAGTCGGCTGTGCCCGGAAATAATAGGACAGTCTCACACCGTGTTCATACATCACGCGTTGTGTGCGAGTCCCCTGTGTAACGATCTGAGGTGTTGCAAATAGTGGGAAGGGTTTGTGGGCGTGTAAGTGTCAGTTCGGGAAATCTTTTTACCAATCGGATGTTAAGGAATCTGGTGATTATTCGGTATATAAAACACATATTGACTGCTTAATAGTCGGGGCACAGTTAAAATTTGACTCTATGAGGGCATGTGAAACTATAGGCACGGTAATCTCGAAACCATACTATGCCCCGACACGAGGCGTAAGCCGAGGGGCATATGTTTCGAGATCACCGAGGCCTATAGTTTCAACCATCTCCGCATAAAAAGCATCAAATTTGTTTTATATACCGAATATATAGATTTTTGTCATAACCAGGCCTATATCATCATCATGTGTAGCTCATGAGCTGTAATGTAGGCCATGTCATTGCGTGCATGCATGGTTTAACAATTGTGTGTAACTATAGGGGTCCCAAAACTTGTCAAATTAGCAATCAACCTTTAATGTGTTGAGGCATTGATGTTGGCGGCAAATGAATCGCCGTAATCGACTTCTTGCCATTTTTTTTTGTCGGCAAGATGTGTACAATTTTCTTTGCAGCTCCGATTCAGCAACATTTACATCACACACCGCTTCAATTATTTCCCTAACACGATGAAAAACACACACATCACTACTAAATTGTGATAATTCCAACTTATATTCCTGTCCATCACCTATAACACAATGTTGTCTCTTGATTTATGCAGAAATCTTTGGATCTAGGTGCTTATCAACGTTTGCCAGCGACCCGTCAAACCTAGTGCCAGCTAGCCATGGGCGGCAGCCATTTATTTCCAAAAAAGCCAAAGCGGCGACGCCGGGCGATGGCGCTATGACAGGTCGTTGTCAAACAACATCAGAGGGAAGGTTCAAGAAGAAGAAGATACCAGTAGCTTCCCACAATGCATTGCTTCCATTGGAAGTTTTGTACAGGTTCCATGTGGAGCTTTAGTGAAACGCCTCTAAAATGCAGTTTGTGATCAGTAACTGTCAATTTAAGCCATGGTTCAATCACTAACGACCCCAGCAGTAAACACCTGTAAACAAAAACCTCCATTGGAAGCATGCATTGTGGGAGCTATTGAAATCTTCTCTTGGTTTCAAGTACGAGCAGTAAGAACCAGTAACAACAACGCAAAGCATGAATAGGCCTCTGATGCCTGCGATTCAGCCATTCCCTTGCTCTTGTTGTATCCCGGTTTGTATCAGATTTACACTAAGGCCTACAGAACCCCACATACGAAGTAAACAAAAGAGGTTGTTCTTATATTCATTCTCTTACACCAGATTCAGATGTACACTCATTAATAACGGATGGATATATAGTCCGCACAGCTCAGTCTCTATGTGGGAAGAGGTTTTTGGCCAGGTATAGGTCATGAATGAGATGCCCGCTCTACCAGGGAATAGTTCATTTTTGGTCAAATTGTGAAGCTAGTTGAAGTTATGACATCCTATTTAAACCAATCAGATGACAGGGATCCATATCTGAGGTAATAATTAAAATTAAGGGGCCCCGCGGTTGTGATGTAAAAAACATGACTATGCCCTCAGCTTAGTCTGCTGAGCATAACCTTTTTGTATTTTCATTTCATCTTTTAACATTTGGACATATCGTATATAGCTAACGTAAGGTTATGCCGCTGTAATGGGCTTGGTAATCAACAATAAGCAAAATGCCAAAATTTAAAAGTAATCCACATTGTCAAGATTTTTTCAAACTTGCCTCAAAAGACTTGTCAGCATCTTACACATACTTACAGAACAAGAAATCCACACATTGTTTTCATCCAATAACGCGAAAAAAAAGGAGTAATTAATTGGATGGAATTTTCAGCAGAATTATTACTCCTAAAAACTGTCATGAGTTAGTGGTTGCCAGTTTCGGAGTGTGAGTGGAGTTTGGCGGGTCAAAGGTCGACACGCGTTCGTGTTGGTCAACAAAACAACGTGGTGTGAATTCTTGTTCTTGATTGTAAGATCCTGTTGAGCGTAAGTTTGAAAAATCTTGACGAGGTCAGATACCTTTAAATTTGGCATTTGCTATGGCTGATACCAAGCCATGCAAGTTAACTAGGAACAAAACGGTAAACGCATGCGCGAACGGGAATTTCAAAGATACCGGACGTGGAGCTTTAGAAACGTAAAAACAGTGCGAAAAAAATGCAACAGAGTTGACGAAAAATATTAAAGTATATTTTTATAAGCACGATCGCACTACAAGTTTGGTGAAAACATAAATGTATTATGTTATGGTGTGGACCACGTTTGTTTTGCGTGAATTGGTTGGAGAGAGAAAAATAATGAGTAATTTTGTACCACACTGTACAGCGAAAAATACACCGAAAAAACGTAAATTTTAATAATGAAAATTGAGCGAAAAAAGCACATCTCGGCCATTTGATATTCTAGGATTTTAAAAATGGTTACGTGCAATTGTGATAGTGTACCTTTTAAAAATCGATGCCCCGGGTGTCTCCATTTCGTAAAAGGAGGTTCTGGACAAAAAATCTGACAATGGGTGATGATTCTGCCCAATCATGCAATACGTGTGTGCATGTAGCGGTGGGGTGCACTGTAAAAAAATTATCTTAAAAGAACGGCGTTTTTGAATGTAGCCGGGACACCAAAACGTGCCAAATAACACTGTAAAAAAGGGACTCGAACGTGCAAATGACTGTAAAAAAAATATATTTGTGTTGTTGTTTGGTTTTTGGTTTTAACGTTGTGAGTCCAGTGCCCAGTCAAATCCGTTATTTTAATGAACCATTTTTTAACAGTGTGGAAATGGCCATGGCTTGCTATCTACTGCTGCTGATTCAAAATGATGAAGTCATGAAGTTGTGAACTGAAGTTAAGAAAGTTTTTTCAATTATCCGTCCATCCAGAAATCATGGACTATACTACCTAAGGCTTATGGTACTACCGGGTAGCGCCTGGTATAGCTAATTCATGGCCCGGGTGGTGGTGGGGGGGTGTATCAAATAGTCAGTCAGAACCGACCGAGCGTTTGCGCTCGGTCTGGGAAAAAGTGTATTCAAAATGCATTTTTAATTATTATATAAAATCATTTTTTGCGACCAATTGGGAATTTTTTTTAACCCGCAGCTTATACCCCATTTCCTTTAAATTGAAGCATTGGCCCTCGAAACGGAATTCTAAATACCGGAGGGACTATCCTGGTTTGAATATTACCTATTCGGCATATTTTGTACCTCTTCATGTTAAAAATCCCAACGAATAGATAAATTTGCTTCTCAAAGCCTATAAATGTTTTCAGGTTGTGTGAATCAAACCAAACGCTGATGGAACGGCGACTTGCTGGTTCCTGCATCTCGCGGTTCGCTCATGGCTCCAGACTATGTCAATGGTGTGAATGGTGCGAGAACCAAAGTGAAGGGAGCCAGCGTAGCGTAACGTCAAACTTCTGACCTGCGAGACGGGTCGTCGACAGGATATTCTAGTGCATACGGTTGACATTGGGGGAAGAAGGACTTTCTTGAACCAGAAAAGCAGATAGAGGCATAATTTGCTACTGGGGCTGTGAATAAAATTTAGAAAGAGTTCAATGCCAGCTGTCGGGATACGAAAAAGTGAGTAAATTTAAACTAAATCTTCACCCTCGGGTTTCGCCAGCCCTCGTTGGCCCGTAGTTTTCCGAAGTGAGCAGTTGATCAACTAGGGTCTCAACTTTTTGGGGGAAGGTATGTGCTGCCGGGATTTCAAAAATTTGAGGCTCAAGGTTGATTTGGCCCAGGGTCTTCTCAGAACTAGATTTGCCAACAAATTTCAGAAAAATCGCCCTGCAAGATTTGCAGATGGCACATAGGTATGCAGTCCGCATTATTTCGGACCATCTGGCCGGTTTTCCAATGTTTCAGAGAATGTTTCTACTACTACCCAAACACTACTTGGGCAATTGAAGCCAAACTTGATCGGAAGAATCGTGGTCATGCCCAAGGTTCATATGTGGGGTACTCCACATGGGGGATCGAGAGGGCATGTGTGCTGATTAAAAGGGAATTTTCTTGAAAATCTACCCATTGAGGTTTTTTTAACCACAAATAAGTAAACCAATACTACGACAACAAACTTGGTCAGTAGAAGCCACGACTTAAGCCCTCGTGAGGTGTTCTCCAATTGGGGGTTAAGGTAAAGGTAAAGGTAATGTGGGTCAGTTTGTTTAAAGGGACATTCTTTGAAAATCTATAATTTGTTTTTGTCACATGCACTAGTACAGGAAGGCACATACTAATCCAAATTTGGGTGGTAGAGAAAGTGGGTTGGGTAGGGTCATGATTGTGTTGAGATGTCATGTGGGCCGGTTTAAGGGGACACTTGAAAATCGTCAAGTCGTTGTGTTCTACATAAATCAAATCTACTGATTCACAACTTGGTGAGAAAAGCAGGAACCAAGCCCCATATGAGGTGTAACTCCAATGGGAGGTGAAAAGTATCTTTGAAAATTTATAAATTTCTTATCAACCTCAGATTTCAACGGTTGATCACAATCGTGGTCAGAAGAACAATGGTCACAAAGCCAGGGCAGTTTAAAATCTTGAGTAGATTTTGTGCAACTCAGGTGTTTGGAACATTGACAAGTGGTCCTTTGAGATAGCTTTGTCTAGCCAGGGTTGACGCAGATTTATTTTGGAGTGCAGGGTTTTAAGTGCCTGTCAGTCTTTTAAGTTTACATTGATTTCTTACAGTTGGGTCACTATCAGGTTCAACTTTGTACACATGAATTCAGTGATGCAATAGAACAATCAAATTCAAAATTGTGATGTGCAATGAAGCAATTCTTAATTTATTTCACACCTCCCAAATTCCACAGATAGTGCAAAAGCTCCTCTTTTGTGATTTTTTTGTTTGTTCATGTTTTCGTCCAATTTTTTCAAAGTCCTGCACCTCCTAACTAAATCCTGCAAATGGCCCTGCCTTAAACTCAAAGTGCCAGCAAGATCCAATACATAAGTCGACATGTAAAACAAAATAAATGCAACGTGCAAGGTTGGTGGATCTTGTGGTGAGATCTGAGGCACAAGAAATAGGAGGTAATAAAAAGTCAATTTGGACACATTCCTGCATTTTTCAAATCTCTGGTATATGATACACCAAAAACATTTTGAAATTTGGAGGTTATTGTGCCTTTTTTTTACACAAAAACATACATGTTTTAGAAACTTGGCAGCTGGCTTCCCGGGAAATAAACATTTTTTCATGCCCTGTTTCTTCTAAAAAAATAAATTTTGCAATATCAGTTGTAAATATTTCTGGGACTGTGCCTGAATTTTTTGATAATTTATCACACGGAACTGAAATACTTAGCAGGCTAACAAATTTAAAATGTTTGATTTATTAGTTTGGTGGTATGACCAAGATAAAACTAAAAGAACAAGAATAGTCTTTAAAAAAAGACAATCATCGCGTTAGTGGCGTTGATGGGTTGAAGAGCGAGGTACATGAATAAGTACACAGTTGACCATCAACTTACTGTGCATACAAAATGTATTATAGAGTGTACAAAAATAAAATGAGTGTTCGATCGTCTTGACCCCCCTGATTTACCCTGACGTAGTATCAATTTTGATGTCAGCTGAAGGCGTTTTTTCCTCATTGTCGTCCTGAAATTTTTAGCCTTCAAATCCATTTCTGTCTCCGATACAGATAAAAAAATAGCGTTCTAGTGGTTAACCATTAATTTTAGCACAGTATTGAATATGTTTTGCAACATGCATTAATTTATCAAAACCGCAAGTTTAATTTTTCCGACGTACTTGATGGTCATTGTGTACTAGTGTCAGGCTTCCATATCTAAAAGAGAACACGATAAGACAAAAATCGGAACAATTAGCACCTTTAGAAAATATCTAATCCTGGTATTTACATATAGGAAGATGTTGGCAATAGTGTGGTGAAGATGGCACTGTGGACGTAGGGTACTTTTAGCAAGTGTTGATTGATTTTTTCATGCCATGTGGCGCTATTAGATGGTGGCATAAGGGGGAAATTGGTTTTTAACACTTTTCTTGTCTTAGTTGGTGTCACCAGTAAGGAAATTACATTTTGTGTGTCTGAATCGGTGGATTTTAAGTTAAAAATTATTAAATTTAAGAGCGTAAAATTATGAGATAAGACTGGAGCAATTAAGTTTTGGTAGAACACATTTTGGAAGAGCCTGAATGTTTTTTAAGCAAGGTGTTTTGTTATTTAACGAATTTACAGGCAGGATGAGATTTTGACTAAGTATATCTTTGAGGAATTAATATGAATATGTTAGGTTTATTTGGAATACATAGGCTAATATAAATTATCTAACACTATCAATCTGACATATTACTGTAACATATTGTAACTAGCTAAATCACACTTACTGTAACTAATCGTCTACATGTGCAGCATGATTTTATAAGTTAATGAAATGTGGTTAAACATTTAACAAGGTGGTGTGTTTCATCTTTGGTATTAATAGCAGTTGTCTGGTGATGCATTTTATTAAGGGGCATTTCGTGATGCACAGTCAATTCCTTCTACGTGCCACCAAAAGTTGAGAATTTTATATCATTGATTGTTGGTTAAGTATAGTATGTGTGCCTATTTTACGTGTGAATGCGATTTTGTAAAAAGATATTTGTAACTCGTCATTTTGTGTTTTTAAGCGGAGAGAAATAACAAGACAGTTCCCATGGGGCAGCGTGATGCACACATTTGGCATAAACATTGAAACCACCGTCAAATCAACTGAAATTTTGGAAATACTTTTTTTCCAGGGATATCTAGTGAAACAAAAAACCAAAATGCAAGATGCCAGGTCACGAAATGCCCTTTAATATTTTCTGATTGATTTTGGTAAGCTGCTACATTTTGGACTATAAAGGATATACATTAAACTTGGGATGACATTGGAATAAAAGGTAGGAAGCGTGTTTTTTGTTGTTAAGTTTAATTTGCAGGTAAATAGTTCTCTACAATTTATTGAAATTTTTTCAATATTTCTTAGATGGGTGCTGGATATTCTTGAATGTAGTTAGTTTGTTCCCAACCATAAATTAATTGTATACTCTTTTAAAGTTACATAAGGCACATGCCAGTAAAATGGCAACAGTGTTTTATTATAATTACATGAGATTATGCTTGTATATTACCAGCATTATCAAATTATAAAATAGCTAATAGTACTCTAAATGTTATTACGTGTTACATTTTGAACTAAGTAATTCAACCCTCGTGGTCACCTCTGGTACTTCGGAGTTATTGGCATTGAATGAGGAATGTGCAATGGATGGAAATTACATTCCACGCTAAATTTAGTGAAACATGTGGTCCTATAGCAAATAAAAATTAATTTTGTGGGTTAATGAAATCATTTAGACAACGTAAATGCCATTTAATAGCTTTCATTAATGTTCACAACTTCTGATTAAAGCTTCACTATTTGTCATTTCTCATGGTCTACTGCTTTGAGCGCCCTGTTTTTTGATAGGAACACAAAGGCTTTTCCAACTCTCCTGTAAACTGAAAGCTATATTATTTTTGTTCATCCTGAAACATGTAATTGGGGGCACATTCCTTTTCACAGGGAGAGAAAAGTACAAAAGGGGGTGGAACACAGGTAAAAAGGGCAAGGAGAGTTCACTCAACTAATTTGACGCAGTCGTAACTTTCTCCGGTGACACGATGGGTTGAATCTATTATAATACAGTAACTGATATACCATACGTGTTAAACAATCCTTTGTAACTTGCTCATTTCGATATCATATCATATTCTTTAGGAATTTGCAACGCCCCAAACCATTCTACATACCAAAATAGTCCTCTTTTTCCCACATGTATACTCAGTAATTCATTTCAATCACTACCCAGATCACTTCTACCTTACATCTACTTCTTACTATTTACATAGCAAGTATTTGGTCTCAAAAGAAATAAAAATAACTTGATCATCTACTATACACCCTAGTTTCCTTCGTGAGAAAACAAAAAATCGCCGATCCTGAACATCAATTAAGGCTCCGCGAACATTACACCACAATTTTTTGGTGGTTTCAGCACTATGTCATATAAATAAACTGACCGGGGACAAAACCCTTCATTTTGTTCTCCCATATCGTTGTGCAACACAACCAAATAATCCCATCTATTACATCTATTACATTACATTTTCTTTGCACAATGGTGTTATAATGCGTAATTTTCACCAATGTAATTTTCATGTATACATGGTGTCATACATAAGCCTATCCATGCTATCATGCAAACGATAATTCTTGACGCAAAACAGACATTTCATGTATATACGGGCATGTATCACCACATCACATCATCTCAGCGCATTCCGCAAACCTATCCCTTACATTGTACACACATAGTCCTAACAACTCATCAACGAAAGAAAAAAAAACCAATCACAAGACATCACAATCACAAATCCTATTTTACAATGCGCTACTTCATTGACTCGTGGCAGGGACTAAATACGTATACACACTCGCGGTGTACCCTTACTAAGGGAAACTAACGGCACACGAGATCGGGTCGCCCTGAGTCATATTTCTTCACCACGATCGTATGGACACTACCGCAGAATATACACAGACAGTGTTGCGTACAATCGTAGGAGGGGGCTGTACCCCTAACTAAAATAAACATCTGCGATGAAAAATCAAAGATCCAAATCCAAACCTTGTCTTGAGCCAATGTTTCTAAGAACAAAGTTTTGTTTGCTTTCCTTAAACACTGGCACACCACAGTGAAATAAATTAACCCTTATCCCCCTAACAACTTCTGTGAACTAAACACCCAATCAGCACATTTTGAAATCACTAAACGACCAGCTGGCATACCTCTGCAGTCATGAATGAAATT
>JAMKCH010036992.1:0-14740 GCA_023653785.1 Ophioderma brevispina
AGAAAAATGACGAGATAAGTGTTGAGTTTATCTGCTGAGGGTAGGTACTTACTTGGAAAATGATGTCGATAGATACGTGAAGAGTTAGGATGTTTGTCATGCAGGATTCAAAGGTTTTAAAACATTAAATAACCCACTTAAAATATGTAAATGAGCTCATAAAACACTTAAGCCCAAAACTATAGGAAGCAACAAAAAATAAAATCAACAAAACAGCAAGCATGACAGACATGCTTAAATAAAAAATTCTTAAACATCGATGAAAATGTAAGCAATTTCATTGACTGCTGCCCGGTTAATTGCCAATGTACCCCGGTAGTACGCATGCGTCTTGACGTTATTTTTAGGTTTAAATGCTTGCATCTACTGCAGTTTGCTCTGTTTGCGGCGGGCCTAGCCAACGTTCCGTCTCGTTGCGTATGATCATTGCATTCATGGGTTTGTTCGATGGTTTGTCACTGGGTGGTGGCAGTCCTTTCTTGTTGTATTTCTCCAATCAAACGGCATTTGATATAGCGCCTTCTCAAAACAGGTCAAAGCGCTTTACAAAATAGAGATTAATTACTATTTAGCCTAACATGGTTCATCTTTTACAATACCTGTTGTATTACTAATAAGATAAGTACTTACATCAAACTAAAATAAAAAGAAGAAAACAGTTATGCAATAACCAAAAACACATTTAAGGCACACAATCACTCTTAGCAAATAGAGAAATTTAGAGGTTTCTTAAAAGTTAACATGGACTTGGAGTGGCGAACAGAGATAGGCAAAGAGTTCCAAAGGCTAGGGGCCGCATTGCTGAAAGCCTGTCACCCCCTGACCGTTTTGTGCGGGAAACGTGAGGAGCGCTTGTCATCTGGCAGAACCCAATCCTGGCCTGCCCTTAATATACAAAGCGAGGTATTCGGACAAGTAAATGGCAATTGTCCGGAATGCCCTTGAAGTAAAAAGCATAAGCTTAAAGCAACTCGCTCACTAATTGGTAGCCAGTGGAGCTCTTTAAGGAGTTGTGTGGCTGTGTCCTTCTATCAGATCTGAACACAAGCCTGGCTGCTCTATGCTGCAAAATCTGAAGTTTACTCCGATCTCTGGCCGACATTCAAACAAAGTGAATTGGCATAGTCAATGCGAGATAAAAATCAGGACCGACGAGATATGACCCACTCGCAAATGTGATAATCGGCGGATCCGTAATATTGCGAAGGTGAAGTTAACAGACTTAATGAATGACCTGTTACATGTTCATTCTAGACATTGTCTGATCAACAGACACAAAGCATAAACCGTAAAGGCTCGCAAAATTGGGTTAAGATGACCTTAAATGTTAAATCTGTTTTAAGAGTGAGAAGAAAGGTATGATTTGGGAAACTGGTATTCTCTTTACGACGAATTGCAACCGGCTGACACAGTATTTTTGCGTGGAAGAACTCGCCCTTCCGGCTCATTCTTCCATTTAAAATATGGTATCATTATTCTCTAAATAAATTTTAAAATTTCAGGTATCTGTGTAATAAGAAAAATCAAGGAGACTAACCTGGTTAAGCACTCCCTTTCCGCCATGGTTTCTGAGCCATATCCCTAGTTGAGTAAAATGTTTCTCAGCTATTTTTGATGGGATCCTCAATATAATGAAGTGTAATCGGTTGTAATGCCACCGCCCACAAGAGTTCTCGCAACCAAACAATTGCATCATAAGTTCTGTGGTTCTGTATTGACGGCATGTAAATCTGTTCCTGATGATTGCTTTGAGGTCATCCATGTAAATTAGATTCCCAAATTTGTGATCTATTCTTTGAGGTTTAGTCATACTGATTAACTTCTCCCATAAAATTGTGTATCCAGATTTAGCATCCTCCGTAATTCAGAAGTCTCTGTAGCTTAATCTTCACATTGTTAACCTCAGTTGGTGGCTTATGGGGATCGTTGCAGCATGTCACTAATTTCTATTCTGCATTACGTGCAGTTTCCGCTGCAAGTCTAAGCCGTTTACTCTCAGCAGCTTTTTTGACAGACGTTACCCTGGGCCATGTTCATGTGGTTTCATTGTAAAGCATACTGGACAGATGCTTTGTCACAAGTTTTACAAAATACAAAGGTATCTCCTCTGTGGTGAGAACATTCCTATTCTCAACTTTGGTTTGATTGTGTCAAGTAGAGTTTGAATGAAGAAGTTGGTTGTGTTATTCTTGCGGACATCTTCAAAGCTCTCCTGGTCACCGCAACTCCAGAATACGGATATATTGAACTGAACAAGCCTCTGCATTTTGGACATGGAAAGTGAATTTTCTCCAATCCAATGGAGCTTCTGCAAGGACTGTCTATGGTTTCCTGCAGGCATTCTTGGCAGAAGTATGCCAACAAGGAGTATCTGTTTTTGGAGTCTTATAATATTCAAGACAGATGCTACAAGTCAGTTGCTGTGAGATATCTTGTATGGCAGTGCTTTCAGGACCATTGCTTACTGGGGGCACAGGAGAATCTGGATGTGAAAATTCTTCTGCCTTTTTCCTGAAATGAAAAAGACTTTTTAAATATAGTTTTATACAATATAACACAGGCCCAAAAAGTATCTCGGCATGGCTTTCTCGCTCCGTATTGCTGCCGCAAAGTCCTTACCATTTTGAAAGTTTTCAGAAATATACATTTTGTTGTCTAGGTCTTGCTCTTTCATTTAATACATGGCGTGTAAAAAAGGTGCAGAAATGGCACTGAGATAGAACGCCCGAAAGACGCAAACCCCCAAAACCAAAAAGTTGCCCAGTTTGGTTTTTCAATGGGCATTGCAGTATAGTGGCCACGAACACGCAGAGAAAAGAAACCTCTTGTGTTAAAAATTCAATACACACCGATTATTGCGTTGTACCACAAGGTGACCATTGAAAAATCCAAAAAACTGCCAACTTTTGGTTTTGGGGGTTTGCGTCTTTCGGCCACTCTATCTCAGCCATTTTGCACGCTTTTTTTTACAAGCGAGGTGTTAAATGAAAGAGCGTGACATAGGCAACAAATGTATATTTCGAAAACTTTCAAATGGTCTGACTTGGGCAACAATACAGATCGGAAGAGAAAAAATCATGCCGAGATACTTTTTGTGCCAGGTGTATATTTATTCTTATTATTATTCCTCATTCTTTATTATTCATTAAAAAACATCAAAATAACAAAGAAAATGCAATATGACCCCAGGGCAATTGCTACTGAACTCCAAAAGGAGAACAGCAGACAGGCAGGGGAAACAATCACCAATTACATGAAAAAGGTAACTTAAACTTCATAAAAACAAAACTCACACAAATAGACTTTTAAAAGGGAAACCCCAGGAGTGTGGGGTGGGGACAGCCGTCGGCGATGAACAGGAGAATTAATATCCTAAATGGCGGAGTCCCAGTTAGGCTAATTTCGAGCGTTCCAAATGGAATAGCTACATGTGATGGCAATTTTGCTCAGATTTTTTGGGCAAATGGCTTTTTTGTTATAGATTTACCATCAAGAAAGTGGAAAACCTCACCCAATCTATCCATATTGTCAGCTGTCACTAACCCTCTGGAACCAATCTCAATGCAGTTAAGATGACATAATACCCCTTGGATAATATCGGACTGGAGGTTTTTCATACCAAGATGTTTTGAGCTCATGGGCCTTTTGAATGTTAGTCTCAAATGGAACCGTAATCTCAACAATATGGATGGGACTTTTTTATTGTTGATAATAAGATATCCGGTCTTTGCGGCAGTAGGCAAAATGCTTGGTGGGAGGGTACCTCCAGTCACGGTATAACCCTTTTTTGGGGAAGATCAGCAATATTTGAAATTATCTTGGGAGTTTTAATCAGGTTATTGAATGCCTGGATCATATGAATAATAATACTGTTGTGTCTCCATCTATAAAGCTCCCTGCTGTAAGGATATTTACAATAGTTTTGACATGGAGGAGTGTTGGGGTGTTATACAAAGTTGGCATCCCAGGTCCCTCTTTCCCCAATTCCGAAGATTGGTGGGATGAAAGTGGGCAAAAAGTCTATACAAGATTCACTGCAAAGCTTATCTTAAAACGTTCTGGGTAAGTTATAAATCATGGATTTCCATGTACGATCCGACTTTTCAGCTTCGATAACTTTAAGCATGTTACCTTGGACAACCAATGGCCGAATATAGTCCATTATATAATGTGTGGACTTGGAAGTACACCCAAAAAAAATGTTCTACCATTGTCTACTGGAAAAACTTGCAGTGATTTGAGGGATTGTATAGCATTATAGAGGGTATACAAATAGGCTAATAATTGCTAGTTAGGTGCTGCACTGCACAGAAAATATTTCTGCGTTCAGTGACTCATTGGGGGCAATTTTCGGCGTCAGCTGCAAACTGACTCGTTCTAGAAACAACTGAGTCGAAAATGACTCACGGCACTTGGTAAAACGATGTCTCAATTTGTAGTGACTCAGTTGAAACATCGTTATTGACTCGGTGGATACACTTCACATGCGTCCAGATCGACTTTTGACTCACTTCGTGTGGAAATGAGTCAAATGAAAGCGCGGAATGTGGTCCAGGTGCAAAGCAGCTTGACACATGGTTCATAGATCACTCCACCTTAAAAATATGGCATAATAAGTATGTATTTTATTTAACAAAAAAACAAAAAAATTTTATATTCATTAAAATGAGTGGGAACCATGAAAAGCATAAGATTTTGGTTAATGTTGGATGCTTCTCGGCCTTTAGGCGGAAATAGTGCATGTTTTTGTTAACTGCTCGCTACCCATTGCACACATCCTGGGTGAAAATTGTGGGGAAGCTTTCCGGCCGCCTGCTGAGAACATATATAATTCGGGTGTTCTGCATCGGATGCATAAGACCTTGGTCATTATTTCATTTATTTATCAAATATCAAATTTCAGTTAAAAACATTGTAATAGTCGAATCGGCTGTTGTTCATGTGACAATGCCGGTCATCTGATCTCACTTGTTGTGTGCATTAACATACTCATGAGGCAAGATAATGGATTCATTAGACTCATCAGTCACAGAACATGAGCCTAACTCAAGATGAGTCAGAAGACCGCGGTTTCAAATCTTGAGTCTTTTGACTCATTTTTACACAAAGCAAGTGCGTCGTACTAATTTTACGGGGGGGAAACGGATCCCAACGGCAGTTTCGTTTTTTGAAAAAAAATGTGCCCAGTGCTTTTACGGGAGGTGGGTGCTACACTATTTTGGGGGGGTCTAAAATTAATTTTTCATATCTGTTGGCCAATATTGTAATTTGGGGTGGCATTTACGTTCCTTCAGCCATGACCAATCGATTGCAATCATTTACAAAATCCAAAATGGCTGCCGTATGTCTAAAATTCAAACTGGCGCCCACCAAAAAAGTTACCACTTTCTAACTAAATAAGAATAGTGACACTCTGTACTAGCAGTTCTAGTTGAGTTTTTAGTGTCTATGTAGATGTTTTGGGTTACAAAGAATTAACATTTTGTCATTTTCAAATTCAAAATGGCCGTCACAGACAGAAAATTGAAATGCTGCATGAAAATGACGCATAATGGCAAAGTATAGTTATGCATAATACACCCACATTCGTTATAGAACTTATTGTATAGTTTCGATCTATCTACGATTATTTAGGACCATAGCCAAGCAAATTGCAAAAGTTTTTGAATTTCCAAAATGGCTGCCGTGTTACCTCAAAATTAAAAATGGTGTCCAAAAATATCACTTTTGACCCCAAATTATCAATTTCACGGGTCAGTTGATGCCAATTGATTATAAGCTTGCCCTCTGCAGTTGTTGCCCCAATAATAGTGGACCCTTCATAGACAGTGTCTTGCGTGTATTGTGAGTGCTTATATAGCCCCCGGGGACGAACACTCACATATGAAATGTATAGATCCTAACTCGGGCATTCAGTGATTAGAGGACGTGAAACAAGGGGGGTCTTGGCGTCCGGGTGAGAAGACATCCGTTGTCCCCCAAAAAAGGGGGTTTTACGGGGGGGTGACAAATTTTGTAAATCTTCCTAAAAATGGTGTCTTTGGGTTGAAAGGAAATGAAGAGGTGATTGGGCAAAATATTTCAAAATTTCCCTAAAAAAAATTGGGTCTTTCGGTGACAGTGGTAAGATTTGCCAAAAAATGGGTGGGGTCTTTGGGTGACCTTTTTTTTAAAATGGGGTTTTGGGCGACAGCGATGCTGAAAATGTGGCTCTTAAGAGCCTTACATAGGTCCTACGCGTCACCTACAAAGTGGGAGTTGGTCCGCGGTGTAGCCCACCCCAATTAATAGTTTGACCCCTCATCCAGTTGCTTTGTGCGCAAGTGCTATATATAGCTTCCCGGTGGGGAACACTCACGTATGAAACTTTTACGGGGAAGGATGGCGGCTTCCAAAACTCAGGGCATCCTTGATAGAGGATGTGCAAACGCTGGGTCTTGGGGAGAGAAATCCAAATTGCACCAAAAAATACGAGTGTAGGGTGACTTGTGCTAAATCTTCCCCAAAAATGTGTCTTTGGGTTGGAAAGTTTGCCAATTTTCCAAACAAATAGAAGGTCTTTGGGAAAAAAAATTTTCAAAAAATTTTCCAAAAAAAAATTGGGGTTCTTTGTGTAAGTAGTGGTAAAGATTTGCAAAAAAAAATTGTCTTTGGCGTGAACATTTTTTAAAATGGGGTATTGGGTGACAAACGCTGACTGAAAAATGTGGGTCTACGGTCCCCTCTGATATAAAATGGAATTTAAGTTTAAGTACATTTAAAATGATTGCACAAGATTGTATTTCTTGTTCCTATATAAGCCAAAAATATCTACTCAGAGCAATGGACAAAAAGCATAAAGGTTTGTATTTTGTGATTCATCGGCTCTTGACCCCAGTAAAAATGGCGAAAAGGGCGGCGCCTATCTCCGTTTCAATAACCCTAGGCCACACATATGCCAAATACAGTGAAAGCTACAGTTAGGGGTGTCTTACTAGTAGCTCCGGGTTACTTCCCTACTTCATTCTTAAAATTGAAAGATGTGGCGGACAAAAGGGAGTAGGTATCACAAGTCTTGCGGTATGGATCCAGGTCCGGCCGCGATTCAAACCGCGAACCTCCTCCCGACGCGACTGAGGCCCCCCCAACCTGCTCTAAACCCAACTAGTTCAACACGTCGTTTACTGACTTACGTACAAAAGTGAGATTTCATATCACCTGAATCGTGGCCTAAGTATAGTGTGTGTGTGCAATCCAAATTCCATATACTCTGGAAGAAGAAAATTTGAAACTTTTGATATATTTCTGTCCGTAAACGGGACGGAAATAACCAAACATCGGGCCTATGGGTAAGTCGTAATACAAACTTTTGCTCATAAAATAGAGCGTATTGGAGTGAAAATTTTCAACAAAAAATTGGGTCTTTGGAGTGACGTGGAACCTTTTTTTTAAATGAATGTGTAAGTGAGAAAGCCGTTGCAGGTTTGGTAAGAACTAACAAATTGCTAGTGAACATAGAAGAAATTATTTCAGAGGGGTGGCGCCGGATGAGGTTGGAAGGGGGGGGAGAGGGACCCCCCCCCCCCCGATAGTTTCAAAATCAGGAAAAACAGGGTTTTACGCCAATTAATTGCACAAAAAAATTAGGTTCTTTAACCAAAATGAGTTCTTGTACTGTTTCGCACCCTATGATGTTTCGCCTTCCTATGATTTTACCCTGTGCCCGCCCTGATTATTGTATTTTTTGGCTTACAAAGTCAGAAAAAAAATAGAATATTGCTGGATTATACAGAAATTTCAAAATTTCCATCCCAAGACAAAATCTATTAATATGGGCGATGTTGTTGTTCTTAATTTTTGTTTTTTTTTTTGATCGTCTTGCTTATATGTGATTAAACATTGACTAAATGTAATTTTGCTTGTGTCTGTAGATATCACAGAAAGATTATTTTCAAAAATTTCAGTTGATTTGACGTTAGTTTTGAGGTTACGAGCAAATGTTTGATATCCGAATTGCGAATTTCTTCCAGAGTTAGAGTGAATTACAGGTATGATTAGGCACACACACTATATTAGGCCAATGGTTAGGTGATTGAAAAATCTCAACTTTTTAGGCAAGTCGGGGGGATGAGGCTGAGGATAACAAAATGCACTTTAGGCTTTAACTGTTCATGATATTGAGAATACCAATATTGTTTGGCTTATACAATCTAGAAACAAGAAATACCATCCCGTGTGCAATCATTGAATGTGCTGCATATATAAATGACATGTTAATATCAGTGAGGCCAAAGTTGGGGGCACACTCCCACGTGGGAGGTGAAGGTGGCCTAGGTAAGGCTCTTTAAGACCAAATTTTCAAGGCATAGTGTCGCTCCAAGACCCATTTAAAAAAAGGTTCACCCATTTTTTGGCAAATCTACCACGTCCTGAACGACCTAATTTGAGGGAAATTTTGAAATAATTTTGCCAAAGGACCTTTTTTTTATAAAATGAGCAAAAATTTCACCCAACAGACTCCATTTTTGGGAAGATTTAGCAAAATTGTCACCGAAAACCACTTTTTGGGGGCGGGGAGGGGCAATCGGATGTCCTCTCAACAAAGACCCCATTCACGTCTCTGTCAATGAAAATGCCCCAGAGGTTTGGAAGCCGCCAGGCCTTACACCCATTACATTTCATATTTGCGTGGTTCGTTAACGGGGAAGCTATAGCACTCACACACGAAAGACACTGTTATGAGGGGTCAAACTATTAATTGGGCTACAAACTGCGGAGGGCAAAGCTAATCCAATTGGCATCAACTTCCCGTGAAAGATAATTTAGTAAAAAAGGGACATTTTGGATGCCATTTTGAAATTTAGGTACACGGCAGCCATTTGGATATTCCAAAAAATGTTGAGATATGTGGATATGTCAAAGAAGTAGAAGTATCTAGAGAAGATAGAAAAAATGCACTTAAGAATCAAACGGATTGGTGGTGTTGTATTATGCCATCACTATACTTTGGCCAAATTATGTGTCATTCCATGGTGGCCATTTTGATATTTTTCTTGTAGTTGACAGTCATTTTGAATTTTTGAAAAAACAAACAAAAAATGTATCTTTGTACCAAAACACATCCAAATTGACACTAGAATACTAGCAACTGCTAGTACAACAGTGTCATATTCTATTTAGTTAGAAGATCGAAAGTGTATGTTGGGCGCCATTTTGAAATTTTTGGCAATACGGCGCATTTTGGATTTTGAAATGATTGCAATCGAGTTGTCATGGCTGAAAACATATAATGCACACCAAAATTACAATAATTGGCCACAAGATACAGAAAAATTAATTTCGACCCCAAAAATGGGAGCACCCCGGAAAAAAGCACTTTGGGCACCTTTTTAAAAAAAACGGCAGTGGGGATCGTGTTCCCCAGAAAATATTTTTAGTCTAGAAACCACTTCAAACAAAAAGTGAACACCCTTTCCCATCCTTTATGTCTGAGAGGCTGACTAATCAGGTAGGGACAACCCAGCGTGTTGCCGTGCTGTGATACAAAATGCCCCTACACTGTGGACCATGACATATGAGCTATTGACCCTTGGCATATTTCAATGCTCTAGAATTTTCAGCAATTAAAGACACTGATATCTCACTAAAATTAAGGCCATTGGCGATACATTCCATGTCACTTCTATTAATACAATCACTAAATTTTAAAGGCGTATTACAGTGTCCCCTGCATTACACGCGTATTTCACTATCCTCGCCCTCATTTAAAATATGGAAACTCATCCAACCCAGTTTATCCCCCATAACTACCAAAATGAACCAGTCTTGTTCTGAGTATAAAAAATAACAACATGTACACATTTTTGCCCCCCACAAGACATTTTGCAAAATATTCTGTTGTTGTGTACTAATTAGGACGTTTTAAAATATGTTCAGTATTATGAAAGTGTAATATCTGTACATTAATCTTGAATCCAAATTGACTTTTAACTCAACATTTATCCCATTGGGAGATGTTTCCTCTTCCTCCGGCTCACAAAGACATTTTCCCTCAGGAAAGTGCCTAAACCAAATTGCTTCTAATTGCTGCTCTGACATTTTCCCCTTGGATGGGAGACTCTTGCTTCTAATGCCTGGTTTGCAATAGCGGTCTTCCACAAAAATTTCTCGCCTTCGCTGCCGGGGGGCACTCAACTATAATGATTGTACACATGGCATGACTAAAAAACGTGTGAAAAAGGGGTTGTTTTTTAGTGTCGGGACGCGTCACGCGCGTCACACGTTTAGGGTATCAAAAACGCCGATTTCTGAAAAGGGTGTAGTTTTTAAATTTTTGGCTAAAAACACGTTTAGGTACATTTTCTTTTATCGTGTTGTGTACCTAATGTCGCTCATATTCCCCATGTCCGAAAAAATACTTCCCCTTGTAAGATTTTGTTGTGATCTGAAAAACTTTTTGACGTCCGTGAAGCACCAATGTCAAGAGTACATCAAATCCTGAAAATAAAACCTCCCAGGCACCTATCGCGTCAGTACTCGCAGATAATGTGTGTCGCTTGTATTGACAGTGTTATGAACGCTGCGCTGTAGCCAGGATCGTCAATATAAGCGGTCACAATATGCATTTACTTGCGTGTGAATCGTGCTTGTAAACAAAACAGACTTTGACAGCGTCAAAGTTTGTAAAGTTGATGGAATGATAGACGTACGGGCGGGCGTACGGGAGCAACGGAATACACCATTTGTTAGCTTGCAACTTTGTTCATTTTATTTAAATACGATGTGAAGTAGATGGACCACCTATATAAATCATTTTAGCGATAGACATAAAGATAAAAAGGTATTTTAAATCGATTTAGTTCGGGCATGCCATGAAACTAAGCTGCAGAATTCTGCACCATTATCTTATTTCATCAGGCATTTTTAGTCCATCGCCATGACCGCGGTGTTTTCCGATGGGTTTGTACTTGTTATTTGATTAGGCCTATACTTGGAAACGATGTGTTGAATTGGAAAGCATCATGAACTTGTTAATTCGATGTCAAACTCTGACATACTCATGGGCGTCTGGGGTCATGGGAGTGGAGATAAAAATCAGCGAAATCCACAAGAATTCTCTTGCGGGGCTCTTTTGACAACAGACATGATCTTTTTGCAACCCCCAAATCAAGCCTATTGTGGACATTCATTGCAAAAACTTGGTTTTAGGGGGTCAGATTTTAAACCATAACTTGGTTAGGGGGTGTAATTAGACAAACAACTTGTTTAGGGGGTAAATTTTTTTGGGGAAAGCGCACTAAAAACTTGTTAGGGGGTAAAATTTTTGGAGAAAGCGCGCTAAAACTTGTTTAGGGGTAATTTTGCTCACGAGAAAAACTCGTTTAGGGGGTGTTTAAAAAAAAATTGGTCACGCATGTGTACGCTGTCATATCTGAGTGCCCCCCCCTACCCCCGGGCCTCGCTGGGAGGTAAGTGTCACACCGGCAGTAGTAAGGACAATTACTGCTCTTACAATTACAGGAGCTGGGTGCCTGTTAGGGTTAATAAATTTCTTCATACCGTGTTGTTCCTAATAAACGCCCCTGCTCTAATAAACGCCCCTACGATTTTTGGATAAAACAATTCAAGAAAATGAGTTAAGCTTACCTAAATCACATGATTTAATGGCCGGGGACTGTCGTAATCGGTATCATAATGTGCACAGTTGTAATAGTTTCATTAGTATGGAAATTTGACCTCGGGAGGTGCGAAAACAGCGTCCCCCTGTTCGTTCATTTGTATTATTGGTAATCAGCGAAAATAAGCGTGTGTAAGGTGATTTTTGAGGGATTTTTGACTTTACATTTTTGACTGTAATAAACGCCCTCCCTTTTGAAAAATGCACCGCCCCTGGGGCGTTTATTAGGAACAATACGGTATGTATAGTACACCCTGGTACACCCACCGGTCACTAAAAAGGGTCCACTTTTGACAAATTTGCCCCTCCCCCTTTGCAATTTTGGGAAAAAGTCCCCTTCAAATAATTTTCCCCTCCACTAAAAAAATCCTGGTTACGGGCCTGCTTGTATGTGTAGGAACCTGCATATACAGGGATTGTGTATGTACGTGTATGCATGTACCAATATACCTATAACTTCTACCTACAAGACAACTCACAAAACAGGACTCTCAAATTGGGCCGCCCCTTTCAAAGGAATTTTTATTTCCATAGAATTTGTTGTGTGTCAGTACGTGGGTCACAAAATGGCCACACCCATCACAAGGCTGACAAGCCTTGTTTTGAACTTGGCCTCCTATCGTAATCGTCCTTATAGGAAACCCACAGCTGTTTGAAAGTCTCATTTATTATGTCAAAACCAGAATAAAACAAAAATTATCGTCGGCGACACACTTTTGACAACTGATTTGGATTATTTAGTCCACTAAGTACATCCTGTGTAAATTTTACGAAATTTCATTGCGGGCAAATACGATTTAAAACTTAAAAATCTAGTTTTCCACGTCTTTCTATGGAAAATGGGCATAGAGAGGGCGCTATAACATACAAATCATGACCTCTGTAGGCCTATATGGCAAGATTCCCGCAATGGATTTGTCTGATTTTTGCAGATATAATAGCTCTTGCATGTCCCAACTTATATCAGTTGTCAAAATTGTGCATGTCGCCATTGCTTAAAATTGTTCTAAAAATAAAAAGAGACAATTTGCATGGGGTCAAACAGTTTTTTTTTTTTTTTTTTTTTTTTTTTTTTTTTTTTTTTTTTTTTTTTTTTTTTTTTTTTTTTTTTTTTTTTTTTTTTTTTTTTTTTTTTTTTTTTTTTTTTTTTTTTTTTTTTTTTTTTTTTTTTTTTTTGATTTTCTACATGATGCACGACAGAAAATACTAAATCATCATCTTACTACATAAAGACGGCATATTCGGCTTATTCAGTTCAGGTGTGATCTAATATCCTGGTAAGCATTCCAAAAGTGAAAAAAAAAGGTTAAAAAAATTGAGGGCGCTTCTTTCTGGAAATATTCTCATGTCTTTTTAAAAAGTGACCCCTCCTTGGCACTGTCTTCATTAAACGGATAAGCATCAATAATGTAAGAGACTGAAAAAAATGTGGAAATGCATAAGTATGTACAATTCCATATTTAACCCTAACCCGTCAATACCGGTCGATAATTACTCTCATTGCACCTCATTGCACCTCGGACCGTTTCCCGCTGGAGATGAATGATTCTCATTGCATCTCGGACCGTTTCCCCGCAGGAGATGAATGATTCTCATTGCATCTCGAGAGTTTCCCAGCAGGTGAATGATTCTCATTGATTCTTGGCCGCTGACGACTTTACGCCACTTTTAAACCCTAACCTGTCCTGAAGCAAGAGTCAATTACCCGTCAAAACCGGTCGGCAATTGATTCTCATTGCTTCTCTTTGCATACGCGAAAATTACCCTCATTGCACCTTGGACCGTTTCCCCGTAGGAGGCGAATGATTCTCATTGCATCTCGGACCGTTTCCCTGCAGGAGATGAATGGATTCTCATTGCTTCTCGAACCGTTTCCCCGCAGAAGGTGTCTTGGTTCTCATTGCTTCTCGGCCGTTAACGACTTTACGCCACTTACTCCGGTGCCAGAAAAACGTCCGAGATGCAATAAATGCAAAATTCGTACATCAAAAATTTTGTTAAAAATGATTCTCATTGCATCTCGGACAATATTCAGCAAAACCCCTGGTGACGTGTTAGGGTTAATGTAAGTACAAAAACACCAAATACTGAAAAAATTTAGTATTTGAGGAAATTTTTCATACCGTCTTCCGCAAATAGCCATACAGCGATGGCATCTCAAAATCTACACTAAACAGCTGATTGTGGTTTACATCAGTAAACAAAGATCAATAATGTATGTGTTTGAAGTCAAACTATTCAGGTCATGGTGCACAATATTACGCTATAAATCTTGATATTCTCACGGAAAGGCCTTTTTGATCTCAAGTCGGAATTTTGATACGCATGTATAGAAATTACAGAATCAGATAAAAAGTACTGCCTTGTCTTTAATACACGGATTTCAAGCCAACCACTTGCAGGTTACGTTAGTATACATCTATGCCAGTAACAAAAATACCAAAATATGAATTTTGATGGTTTTTCGATGTTTTGGATCAGCAAATCCCTGCATGCTTATCCCTTTAAAGGCACTATCAGTGATTTGCTAAATCAGAAAATCAAAAAATCATCCAAATTCAGATTTTAGCATGTCTGAAATAAGCACAGGTACCCTAACATACACTGCATATGATAAGACCAGAAGCAACCTAATAAAGACAAAATCAGGTATTTTAGTCATTACTGTCCGTACGGATTCAACAACTCACTGTATCTCCTTGTACAGGAGCGTACCGTTGTTGATTCGTTATCAGCAGTGCTCGATTTAGAGGGGTTTTACATGCACAAATGCATGTAACTTTGACTCTGTGCATGCTGAATTTTCCCTGTGCATGTAAAATTTTGTATTTTTTAGCCCATTTTGAGGAAAAATGAGGGGTTGTGCATGTAAATTTTATTTTCTAAATCGAACCCTGGTTATCAGCCCACAGTTGATAGGCAAATTAGCGCATCATGCCCGGTGCAGTGTTCACGGAAGTGCGTTAATGTGGTACGCTTAAAGGTGCAACAAGAGATTTTGAGGCACCCAAATATTGTGTCATAATAGTAATTTCATATAGATTAGACACTCAATAGATTTCTTACCTTGTATTTCGCTACAGA
>JAMKCH010036993.1:0-13720 GCA_023653785.1 Ophioderma brevispina
TTAGACAAGTTAGTTTTTTTTAAACAAATTATATTGAATCTGAATAAATGTTAGTATAGTACTACCCTTAGAATTATATTACATAATTTTCTTTGATTTGTGGAATCTGAAGCAGTGTTAGTATTAATACTTAAACCGTTGACCCATGAAATTATTAATAAGCAATAGTGCCCCCACCCTGAATCATTAGCATGAATTGGCATTATCTTAGCATATAGTTTTCTTTTATTTTTGTGGAGTTCTTGAAAAGTGTTGGTATAATACTTTCCTTTGAACCTGAATTATTAATTAGGCACTCTTGATCCCCACTGATAAGCATTGGCATGAAATTAGCATTGGAATAGTTTTATTTTTTTCTCCGATTTCATTTTTTTGTCCAAATATTTTTTGATTGAATAAAGTTTGTCTTATAGACCAGTGAACAGCAATGTTTGTAAACATGTTAGGGGCCCTGGATCTTGAAATAGGTCGGCAGGACTGTTACACACTGGGCAATTGTATATGTTAGAGTTTAATTCTATGGGCCATAACGATGCGAGGAATGGATTCGCAGGCAACAAAAGGAAGTGACGTTGAGGATGTGTTAACTGGTCTATTCTTGGCCTAATACTTTTGTATATAACTCATATATCCCTGTCATCTGAATTGGTTAAAAGTGGACGGGGGGGGGGGACATAAAATTCAACTAGCTTCAAGAATGAACCAAAAATGAAACTCTGCCCTGGGGAGGCGGGCATATTCATGAACTATGCCCGGGACCTTTCCCAGCTTATTAAAGGAATGTCGTCGAATATTGGTATTATGAGGGTACATAGTTGAAGCTGGTGTCTAGAGAGTCGCATTTTACATTTTGACGGATATGCCGAACGAGCAGTACGGAGTGGTTAAAACAAAAATGTAGTGCACGTCTGATGCAGGCTTGGCAAGAACTGGCGGAATCGCAGGACCCTGTTATTCATTGCCAGGAGCTTGTAGGATGAAGATCATAGGGCTCTACTACCCAAACGGCAGGTAAAACCCACCGGAAGATATCTCGAGGATTATAATTTGGACACCGAATAACGGCCATCTGAGGCCGTGTAAAAGGTGCTGAATTCGGAGTTGTAGCGCATCTTGCCGACAAAAAAAGGCAAGAAGTCGATTACCGGTGCTCCGCTTTTGGCCCCATAATCATTCCTTCAAACACAAAGAAAGGTGATTGCTAATTCTCACAGTTTTGAACCCTAAGTTACACAAAAATTGGTCATGCATGCAGCATGCCATGGCCTACAAATACATAGGCCTGGCTTAGAATGTTCCTTTTCCTTTTAACCCAATCAGTGACAAGAATTTTATTTCGGTATATAAAACATATTGACTTTTTATTCAGAGCATGGTTGAAACTAAGATCGGTGATCGCGAAGCCATACTATGCCCCTCGGCTTACGGCTCGGGGCATAGTATGGTTTCGAGATCACCTTGGGCCTATAGTTTCAACCATTGCCCTCATAGCAGTCAATATTTGTATACTATGTCCCTTATTGACCCCTCCCTGACCCCAAAGGTTCATAAACATACCCCACCCACCATCATCCATATAGCTAGCTGCTGTACATTTGAACTCTCCGGGCCACGTAATGGTATGATGCACATAATGAATTAGCTTGTCACATTCTTAAATGATGATCACTAGCACATAGGATGAATCACTTAATGTGTTACTTTATGATTGAAAGCCATTTATTCCATGTTCAGATTCATCATTCATTGCTTTGGTCCAGCTCATTAATTTGTTCTTTGTATGGAGTTTTGCTGCCAAAACTGGGAGCATATGAGTTTGGTCATCTTCTGTGATGCAGATATTGATTGAAGCTCTTTAATTAACATAATTTCAGCTGACACCCAACTCAACTGATTGACAGAGTAGCTGGAGTCTGTTCCCAGTATGCCTAAAATGCGCTGCAGGTTTATTACAAAAATAAGCAGTTGTGTAATACATGTTGCCATTGCTTGACATGCTTCAGATTTTCAGCTTATTACTAATACCAACATATACATAGTGTGACTTTGCCTTGTTGAAGATTATGATGGCATTGTTCGTTCATTGTTGGTTGGTTTAGCTCAAAATTTGCCACAGTGCAGCCCTTTGTTTTAAACATGAATTGTGATTTTGGTGTGTGTATGAATGTTTTGGGAAAGTGTTGAAGTGCAAACAGAAAGGAAGGCCAGCCCTCAGGTCAATTATTTTTTGCTTCACCAAACCCTCGTATGGCGGGCATGATTGTGTGAATGTGAGGTGAATCCGACCATGCCCGATAAACGGGACAAAAACCAGATTAAAAGATTGGTTACTACTACTCCTTCATAACAGGGAAGAAACTATGATTCACATTTACTGCTTTGGGACATTGAATAATGCACAAATGGGGTTTTTGGAAATCTTTTTGGATGGACATGAGCATGAAGGTTTACTAAGAAAATTTCATTTTTCCCCCAGCCAATGACGACTCATGGATGATCTGGTGTTTCGAGACGTGTATGTTAAGCATTGGTACAAGAGATATACTGGTGAAGTGACAAAATATTGGTATGATATTAAAATGAAAAGTTCTTTGAGTTATTTGTAAGTGCGGTAATGGAGACCCTTCTTAATTGAAAAGGCATACTATGAAATATTAGAAGCTGTTGTTTTGTTGGAATATTTTTTTACCCAAATTTAGCAATTTTTGTTTCGTCATAATATTTCAACACATTGCCAAACACACAGAATGAGAAATTGCAAGCTTTCATGGTCATTTCACTCATAAAATGAACATTGAGTGGCATTTCAGGTTTTAAAGACACTATAAGTGATTTATCCGAAAGATTGAAAAATTTCAAATTTGCAGGAAATAGTTAAAAAGTGAAGGATAAGGTCTGTAGGAATTCTCATAAGTTACTTTTTCCACTGAAGAATTACCAGAAAAGGAAGAAAGTAGCAGTGTCCAAGATGTGACTCTCCATTGACTATGTGTTGTAGTAAGGTGTCTGTACAGACAGTATAACTAAAATTTCATATTTTGTCCTATTAGGTTGCTTCGGGTCCTATCATTTACAGGGCTTGTTAGCATACCTGTACTGTTACAACATTGCAAAAATCACATTTTTGATGATTTTTTGATTTTTCAAACAAAATTAAAAAAAGCAAAAAACTAAAAAATTATACAAATTAAATCTAGAAGTTTGAGTTCCTGAATAATGACCCTATACTGAGGATTGAACCAGGGACCTTTACCTCCCAGATGCAGAGGGTGTATCGCAGTCCATCCAACCAAGCACTGGTTTGGGAAATTTCACTTCAATAAGGATCAGTGTTCCCACAAGAAATCTTCTATCTTAACACATAAAAACCCTGACTTCACTCCTTTTAAGCCTCAAGTGTTAGTACTTAGGGATGTTTTTTGCATGAACATGAAATGTCTTGAGGTTCTTGAACACTTTAATTAATTGATGTGTTAGTAACGTGTACGTATTGTGCACATCGCAATGGCTTGTGGGATTGATTCAAAACACTCTCTGCTCCAGATGTAAGCTTGCTAATCACTAGACCATGCCATTTTTTCCAGTATAAGGCATATGCTAATACTAAAGTTTTCAAGTTTGACAGGATTAGCTGTAAACAAATTTTACACCTTTGATTCACGCACACATTCATCATAATCAGTTTCCTTTCATCTTTTTCAGATGACATATGACATTTTCAGACGTGGTTCTGTAGTGCTAGTAACATGCTATGCTGAATCGGATAATGATGGTACACAGTTCTTGAGAAATACATCAGCCAGTAAGTGAAATGTACATAAGGCAAATAGGAACATAATTGTATTGGCTTCAGTGACCAAAGAATACATAGAAGAGACTGTTAATAAATGACTCTCTCCAAATTTTATATTGAAATTGAAGCTGTCAAGAAATTAACCTGTTTCCCCTCTTATGAGTTAAGGATCATTCCATGTCAAATCACCCAATAGACAAATCCGACCAGCCAAATGATGGTCAGAATTGATCCGCCATTACTGGGGGGCCTCCAACCCAAAACCTACCCAAATCTTTTGTTAGTCTGTACCACGCTTGATTAAGTATAATTCAAAAGCTACACTTAATCTGCACATTTGGGTGAATTCAAGCAGGATGCACCCCAGCTATGGCTGCCAGTGAGGTGTTGGAATGTGTAAAATCGGATTGGTGTATAGATTACACCTGACCCTCTTCAAATTAGCCCAATTTTTGAGTAGTGGGGTAATTTTAATTAAAAACACTACCATTTCAAGTTTTGGCCAAAAAGGTGCACCCGGTAATCTCAAGATCACATGATTACAACGTTAAATTAAAAGTCGTATTTTTAAAAAGTCAAAAGGTCATCAAAACTTAATATTACTCTTGCATCAAAATAATGGCATATTTTAATTGTTCATGCAATTCCCTTTCCAAAGGTACCAATATCAACAGATTTGGGCCAATGTTTGAAAAGATAAAGTCATAGTAAAATTGGCATGCACACCAATCCTGGGAAAAATCACAAGACAAAGGTGTGACATACAATAAAAAAAATTTCTGATGGAAAATTTGAAATGTCAGCATTTTTCAGCTCCAATTACCCTATAAATCAAATAAGAATCAATTTGAAGGTCAGGTGAAAATTGCAATTTATTTTGAGTGATTTGATATATAATTTCCCTTAAATTAAGGCACACATATATTGTTTTGTCTCATTACTTGCATACTAAATCATGAATTCATACGGCTATAATAAAGTAAATATTCAAACTAATTTTGATCCCGCAATTGCCTCTTATGTTTTCAGGCACACCAACTCCTTTTGTGTTGGACACTGGCTCTGTTCAACTTGTACCACAGATTTCACTGGTTCCCACACCTCACTTTACAGCCTTTGTGGTATTGAACAGTCCCCTGCTACCTAATGAGGGTGAGGTTGTGTACTCCTGCTATTTGAATGCTGTTAATGACTCTGTGGAGGCCAGAGAAATTGCTGAGAACCCAGTTGTGAGACGCCAGTGATGGTGTTAGCAGACCCCAAATGCTGTTCAAGTATGTTGTTTTGTTTTGTTTTGGTTGTATAGTCATAAATTGTGTGAGAATAACAAAAAACCCAGTATGTAAATAAAACAGAAGCTAAAGGGGCAGTTCGTTATCCACAACCTCGTCCCCCGACTCAACTAAAAAGTTGAGATTTTTAATAGCATATCAACCGATTGGCATTAGTAATCCATGTGTACCAATCTTGAATTCAATTTGTCGTATCTGTAAGAATCACAAGTTTGATTTGTTCGTAAACAGACAAATTACAGCCACAGTGGCCTATGGCACTGTGAGAACCAGCAATGCTCATACACAAAACCGCAGATTGGAATCACCTCAAATTTTGGGAATAAGATTTTCTCAAGGAAATCTCATAGGAGCATAAAATTCATTCCCTTGCACAGTCAGTACCTTCCATTCACCAGTGTATTTAGAAAATACACCCCCTGATTTTTGTGTATGTCGGCCCCCAGATTATACAAGGTCAGTTCAAAGTCAATGTATGTATTTCTGTTATGAGTCTTTAGGCGGTCTAAGGTAAGAAATACCTTTCAAACATAATAAATGATATAAACAAATAATATAATCAGATTTTAATGACTTTGTAATTGTTCAAGAATTTGGTATGTCCAAAACATTACATAAATCAAAATTACACAATTACACACAATTTATTAAATGATACTTAATGTTCAAAAGAGGCGTTGCAGTTCAACCGGATGCTATGTCCTCTCAGCGAAGACTCCAAAATGACAGCGCACAAGACTTACAAGTTCATACAAAACACAGGTAATAATTCCAAGGGAATCTTTCTCAGTCCTGGAAGGTAACTGTCCGCAGTTCAAGACGACGGGCTTTCCCCCGACGACAATGTTCCCACCCTACTAAATCCAGGTTCAACATACCACCATCAGTCTGTCGTCTATGTCCCCTATATCGGACCACAAATTTGAATCTCCTTTTTGATTCCAAAAACTGAAGTTCTTTGGCTTAAACGACGACAGCAAACTATTTAGCTATCAAGCTCCGGCGGCATCCAAAATAGTAAATCCTGGCACAGATTAGAAATCAAATCTCCATCATTGTAAAGAAAACTAGCTATACTTATACTGTATACTCCAGAGCTCTAGTTCAGCTTCCTGATTCAAACTGCTGGCAGAGAGTCCTTCCAGTGATAGTAATTTAAACTACTTCACAGATAGAAATTCCCTTTCTAACAATATTCAATACATCCATTATCATGCATAAACATAATCTTGCACTCGCTGACCAATTGGAATTCATCACCCGAATTACATTCACTTCATATATATAACTTTGTGGGGGAATTCCCTAGGTTCTGCAGGTTTTGATTCTCAAAACATAACAAGGTGTCTAAGTTTTAGATCCTTGGGGAATCCCCACTTCCACGTATTGTTGCAATCTAAACAGGTGCAGCTTGCAAAACAAAATACAATCATGGAAAAAAAATAGTGCCACACTGATACAATAGAATTAAACAGTTCCCATGCATGCTCATAGCTATGATGAATTGGGTATTCATTGTTCATTGGAAGCAGATGTCTTGCTCTATCCATATCCTTCCCCTCCCCATCAGTCAATGTTGGGGGACCTGACCGAGGCTGCTAACAACATGACTTGGAGCAACATTGCCTAGGGGGAGAGGGGGGCGGCTTTACAGCCAAGTCGGACAAAGTGTGGCAACATTTTTTTTTCCCCCCCCGATGAGTGTAGGTGTATTCCCTTTTCTCTCTTTTATAGTAAACAAAGTGTTTTTCCCGTGAAAATTCTTTTCTCAAATAAAATTGAGGAAAAAATAATACTTTTGAGAGTTTAATCAGAAAAAAATGGAGGCCATATAACAACAAGTAAAATCCCCGCTTAACTGTTGTCCGGTGGTGGAGAGCATATTGTAAACTCAAGTGTTAGTGAATAAGATTAAACCCAGGGGAAGGTGATGAAACATGAAAAATGCAACCTTTAATTACTGTAAAAGTGGTAATTTTCACGCAATGTAATGGTTTGCAATTATGCAATTTTTAGCATTTCACTTGCTTGTACATTTTTTTCAGTATCCCAATATAGCCTACACGCAAAATATAACACATTTTTTGAGTTCTAGTTTCTCACTTGCTCAGAAGTGTGTGAAAAGCATGAAAATAATGAGCGTGGATATTTCCCAATTTTTCAGTATTTGAATAATTTTGATTGCAGGCAGCAGCAGCCCCCCCCCCACATCCATGTACTCCAGGAAGAAATATCACCTTGTCCCTTTCTTAGGTCGTTCCTGTTGTTTCTACCAATGGGACCCTGGGCTTGTGGATCCTTGAAGGGTCAGAGCTCATCTTCACAGAGGGCGATGTATACAAACCAATCAGGGCAACCCTAGATTCAGAGCCTGCCAAGTTCCAGGGGGCACTTGTTCTCAACATGTTGTGACCGCTCCAGACTTAATACCAGTCCCAGTTACAAATACATCTGCAGCTTGTTGATACTGTCAAATGTTGGCAGGGTATCGGCCAATCAACTGACAGAAGCAGCGGTAGGAATTTTGCATTTGTATAGTTCAGTTTTGGATGTGTGATAATGTTCATTTTGGAATGTTGCAATATCACATGATGGCAGTACGTTGTAATGGTAACTGTATTGATTAAACAATATTCTGATTGCTTTTGAAAATATGTTATTTCAGGTGTATCTTGGAGAAAATGGTCAAGGGCATTTTATATCCTTTGGGCCCTCTGGCAACTTGTGCTGTAATGGTGCCCTCTGAGACATATTAGCCTGGGTTTTTGTACATGTTGTACACCAGAAAAAATGATTATAATATCAGGAACGAAATTAGTCGACCAATTGGTGGGGCTGTCAGGTTTGTCACTCAAGCGTGGTGCCTACTGCAATTGGTTTGAATGTGTAGTGTATGATGGGGCATGTTCAAACAAATAATGATTTAAATGTAAAACTACCCTATGTGAATGCAGGTTGTTCGACTCACAAACGGACATAGTATTTGCGTAAATAACTTCCTTTTTAATAAGCTTGAAATTTTCCCAGTGATTCTTCATGGCTGACATTTTTCCCTGCATCCCGTCCATCGAATTCACATCAGATGCACAATTGGTCCCCTTATTCTGTCCTTGACTATATTTTCTGTCACACAAATAGTTACCAGTGTCATGATGCTGGACCAACAACTAGTAACAATCATTTGCCATGCCACACCTCAATATTGAAATTCATGGTGTTTGTTTTTTACATTCTTTTCAGAGAGTGCCACCAGAGAGACAGTGTTTCCCAACCCAGCTAATGTGAGATGTCCCCCTGTCCATGTGACCTTGTATAACAACCTCATTGGACACAGACTGCTGCTGTGATCAGTAATGACAATGGGCACAGATTTTTTTTCAAATGGATTGAACGATGTTTTCTCCACCTTTGATGACAATGCAGGAGCGGGATACTTGTTTTATTGCCATGCTATCAGCAACAGCCATGTGCAAGTGTTGCTTAATACTAATCAGGCCGCAATTTTTGTAAAAAATGACTGAAAAAGTGCGTAGATTTTGAAAAACTATAGCAAAACAAAAATGCATTCAATCGACTTTTCAATAAACCTCGGAAATGTTTGGAGCAAAAATACAATGTACGGCAAGCATCCCTTATACACTCGCGTATATTCACAAGCACTGCCAGTGACGTGCAGTACGCAAAGGCGAATACGCGCAAGTGCTGCGCCCAACATTTGCATGTGATTACCTGTTAGGACACTTATCGGTGTCTCATTTCGAAAAAAATTTGTTTTTGAAGGTCATTGTGCAATGTTTGTGTTTGCATTTGATAGCAGAAGTATATTCTCAATCTGAATGAAAATTCTTTAATCAGCTGTGAAAATGTAAGGCAATTTCATTGATGGTGCCCGAATTCAAGTTCGATAATTGAACCCGCAGATAATATGCACTGCATATTGACAATTATTTGGAGGTTGAGCGCTCTGTCATAACCGTGTTTATTTGATTTGCGTGTGCCTTAATCCAATGTTGCTTCTCTTTGCGTATGTTCGTTGTGTTCAGCGGGTTTTTTTTTTTTGGTCACTGGTGGGTAGGCAGTCCTTTCTTTAGCCATAAAGGATCGTAGAAATTTGGTTGGAAGATGACCTTAAATTGAAGATGCTCTTAAACGATAAAGCTGTTTTAAGAATGAGCATAAGGTATGATTTTGGGACCAGTTCGCTCTTTAGAGGAGACACCATTTATTTTTGTGTTGGAAGAACTTTGGCAAAATAATTTAATCACCTACCTGTTTTAAGTTATGTAGTTTACATTATAGCTAAACAAAAGCTTTAAATCCCTTTTTTTCCCCGCTAACGGGGATGAGCCGGATACCCCTTACATTTTATCAATACTGCTGTGGAGGATTTATTGGAGCAAAAGAAAATGACCGATGTCCCTTCCCTGATGCCAATCCCACAGTTTTCTGCGGTGGGCCTAGCCTTTGTGGCAACCACGCCATCATGCAAGGCCATTGCTTGGATTTCTGCCATTACCTTCTTTTCCAGAGCTCTTCTCTCTAGAGCTGCTTCCCCAGAGCTAGCTCTCCAGATCTTACTGACTCCCTGTAGGTATATCGTGCTTTTTTCATCATAAAAGAGTTCCGGTTCCCAAAGTCGTAGTACCTTTCTTCTCTAACATAATATGATTCCTTTTGTACACTATTTTCCAGTTGATGTTCATATAAACTCTTTCAAATTATTTTTTGTTAGCAACTTTAGGTTTTTGCACTGAAATGACCTGGCAACCTTCACCTGCACTACAGGCATACCAGGAGGTGACTACACTAACCATATGATTACACTGCTATAACAAACACCACCCTCTACTCACCAGACTTCTGGCCATTCTTGTGTGTGGCAAATATCTAACGTCCATACTTGGGTCTGTATTACTCGTCAGTAGTCGGTATAAAGAGATCCCGCAGCATTCAACGCCGCAAAGCCTGCCTTTACAGACTAGAGTTCTAACCAGTTTTAGGGAGTTGGGTAAAGAATGTCTGGAGTATGTTGATGACCAAAACAGTGTAAGGTTATACCCAAAATGGGTACCCTGTGGAGTCAGTTGTACAGTGACAATGTCAGAGGGTATCTGTCGCTTCCACAGAGATACCAGGAGAGAGTGTCCTGTGGACTCTCCATTGAAATACCAAGAAGATTTTGAGTCGCTTGTGATTTACCCGCACCTCAGAATCTGTGTTTCTGAGCACCCAGTCCGTGTTAAGTGCTCAATGTACCTCCAAGGAAGCTCTTCGTCTTACCCAGCTTGTCCATATGCACCTCAAGTAGTTAGCAAATACAGAAGTAACTTTGTTGCTCCAACAGATGTAGCCTATTATTGTACCAAAGATGTGACTCCATATATGGCGTCCAGTCTGACAGCAAAGGATGTTCTTCATCCCAATAGACCATCTTTATTTCCAGAGGAGGAAGATGGCTCAACTCCATTGACTCCAAGATGTGAATGGGATGATGGCTACACAAGACCTCCAGTTCCCACATATGACCATGAAACAGAGCTCTGTCATAATGTTGTATTAGATGTTCAATATGAGCTCTTTTGGAGAGGAGGTGAGATCATAGCAGTTGAAGCCAGTCTACTTCTTGGATCTATTGGCCTGCTAGGAAATGTGCAAATACAGGAGGAAGAGGAGACGGATATTGACTTTGTGTCCCCACCTCCAATCACCCGTCCACTAACCACAGATGAAATGATAACAAGTATTATTTTTGAAAATGAGACTGATATAGTGACAAATGTCACAGAGATATACGAGAACTACACGGGTACGTTTGGTACAACTGGAACACCTTTTGGAACAGATGAAACAACTGTCACTATGAATCCGACAACTTTATCTCAAACAACTAAAGCTACCACTGCAAGTCCAACAACCACTCCCAACCCAACAACCACTCCCAACCCATCAACCATCCCAGCTACTACAACTTCTGCTGAATCACCCATTCCATCAGGTATACCTACACCCTCTGTAAGGACTACTTCCGCTCCTACCTCTGCACCTATTGCTCAGGAATCTCCTGGCAGTATTTCTAACATATTTGTACAGTACTTCTCTGCCAAATTTACACATCTACCTGAAACAACATACGACCCTGACACCGGGCATGCTATTGAGCCCGGACAACAGACAGAACGATCTGGCAACCCGGGGTATGTCATTGGAAGTAGTGTTTACAGGTGAGGGGTTTATGATTATTTGCCATATTTTGACTAGGATTGTGAGTGGGAACGCCAACAGATAATTGTACTGTCCTGACATCATCCCCAGGTGTTAATGGGACTTTTATTTATTGCGGGGATGATCTGAAATAAGGACTTAAACGGTTTGCACCAGTAAGCCCTGTACTTAAAATATTTCCAATTCCAGAAAACTATTGGCACTACATAATGGAATCAAAATATAGGAAGATAGAATTGAGAATAACATTGGATTCTAACATATAGGGGAGTGCATCCCGGAATGACATTTTTAGTGACAATTGTTGGAATATGGACAAATATTCCTAAGTAGGGGGGCAATTTTATGGCTTTAATACCTAGCTTTAAACCAGACTTTTTCCTTTCCAACATACCTTGAAAGTTTTAGAGTATATTGAAAGTTGAAGGGAAAATACATTCTGAGCACTAAGCCTGGTTTTAAACCTGAGTTTAGACTACATTTGAGAATAACAGCTACGTGTTTTCATTCTTTAAAGCCACAAAATCACACAGACTGTAAAAAGAATAGTGCAAAATTGGTTACAATAACTCCTCTTGTACGTCTTGCATATTAGAAACTTCTGTTGTCAAAACAGAAGTAAAACTCCTCTCTCCTGTTTTGGGTTTTTATTTCTGGAAAATTGGATCTGTGGCAGAAACATTTTCAAGCTAATAATATACTCAATACGCATAGTTACCCTGTCAATTATAACAAATGGCTGGAAATCCCGTGTACATCTTTAAAACTATGCCTTTTGGTCAAAACAGTGGCACAGCAACACAAATAACACCATACCTCTTTGAATTGCAAAGCAGTGGTCCTCATGTGTTGATTATTATCCTATACTGTGGGACTAGTTGTTTTCTACCATGTGACTAGTTCTCTGCCACCCACCTTAAGCAATTCTTATAAGAAATCTCAGCCACTGACATTGCTTTTATACACAGTCGAGGACTCGACTGTGTTTTTCTTCTGTGATAGGTTTTCTTCACAGTCGAGGAACTCGACTGTGTCTTTCTTCTGTACGTTTTCCTTTCTTAACACATCCGAGAGGAACTCGACTGTGTTTTTTTCTGTACGGTTTCTTTCTCCTTACACATAGTCGAGACTCGACTGTGTTTTTCTTCTGTCCGTTTCATTCTTCTCTGCTTGCTTTCTTCTTTATCTTCTTTCTGTCAAACCTTCAAATGATACTTCTCCTACAGATTTCATTGTATATCATGTGACCCATGTATTGGTGTAGTTTGCCACCCCCTACAAAAGTTTCTTAATGAAATTTTCATCAAAGGGTCATTTGGGGTCACAAGGGTCAATACCTGATTTCACACCAAACATTGCCTACTTCTTTCAACAGATGCCATAGTATGAACAGTACTCAAGTAATGGGTGTACTTTGACACCCCCTCCAAAAGTTACTTAATGACATGGCGATCAATTTCATTAAGGGGCATTTCCGTCCTGAATTTAAAATCTCTTTTATAAATCATATCGCAATATGCAAAGTAGTACATTGATGCTACTTGCACAGATGTATGTTATAATCATACAGTCAATGGAGGTCATTCATGGGTCAAAGGTCAATTTTAAAATGTTCCGATTGAGCTGAATTTTAAACTGAAATGATCTTATGAACTTCTAAACTGTTGAAAATATTTTGAGTCAAAGGTCAAGATGTCAAAGTTTCAAATTTTTCAAATTTGCTCCGATTAAGCTGAAATTTTACTTGAAATGATCCTGATGACATTCTAAATGTTGAAAATATTTTCGATGGTCAAAAGGTAACATTAGGGTTCAAGGTCAACTTTTCCCCCAAAGTTCTCCGATGAGCTGAACTTTACTGAAATGGTCCTTATGGCATTCTAAAAGACATTTTGAAAATATGTTTCGATGTCAAAGGTCAGTAAGGGTCAAAGGTCAAATTTTCTAAATGCTCCGATTGAGCTTAAATTTGACTGAAATGATCCTTAGGACATTCAAAACACTTGAAAAATATTTTTGAGGTCAAGGTCAATAAGGGTCAAAAGTCACAATTCCAAAATTGCTCCTATTGAGCTGACAGTTTGAATATGATTCTATGATATTCTATCTAACATTATTTTTGATATCAAGGTCACTACCTCGACTGTGTTCAGATCTGTCCTCCAGATCTAGTTCTCTTCTTCTTTCTGTCAACAGCTAATATCTCATAGTCATGGAACATCCCATAATATCCAAAACTGGTCACACGGACAAGTACATGCGCAGAAACTTTTGACATGACCCGATTGGTGTCAAAGGTCAGATAGGTCACAGGAGTCAACAACGTTAACCGTGCAAAAAATCTAGAATTAGCAAAATTCAAATCGCAAAACTAATACTGCCATCTTGTAGGACTGGATCAACACTACAAAAA
>JAMKCH010036994.1:0-42716 GCA_023653785.1 Ophioderma brevispina
TTAAAAAATGCTCGCTCTTGGTAATTATTTGGCCCTTGTTTACTTCAACGGTTGAATCCGTTGCATCTAGCAAGTAGAATATTTCTTCCTAATTTTTTGTATATTTGTAACAGGTAGTGTGTATTTGTCAAGGGGACTAAGTGCAATCTTCACAGTCAGTGTCATCAAATATTTTTTTTTGAATGCCTACGGAAACCACCTCAGTATGAATATGTTGGCAAAAAATGCTGATAAGTGCCTCTTACAGGAAAATTCATTTGGCATTTGCTTGGTCTTAAGGATATAACCATGTATGTTGGGAAAAACCAAACCAGTTTTGAATGCCTGGGGAGTCTTCGCCAAAATTGGGTAACGTTGCCTCCATGGGTCAAAAAATGGACCCTTGTTATTCTTCAAGAATATAACCATTCGTTTAGTAACATCCAAAATATGACCCCTTAGATATAGTAATGTCAAACATTGGACCCTTAATAATAGCTGGCCCATTTACTGACAGTCCCCATTTAAAAACCTTTTTAAATGCATCTTAGATGCATTTTTGTAGTACTAGCAAAATGGACCCTTTATTTTAGTATAAACCTTTGGAAAAACTACAGCAACCATGTAGTAAGGTGCTAAAACAACGCCTTTGTTGAGTAAGTGATAAAATGCGACCCATATTGGGGGCACATATGTACCTATCCCTTTCCACTGAGTACCAACCCACCGGGTTCGAGGAATGAAAACTTGATGTTACAAAGGGATAAAAAACATCTATACTCAGATCACAGAGGAAAAAACTATACAAAATCATAATCCTATATTAAAGGTTGCTGTTCCGATTTATGCTCTATGTGATTCTACTTGTATGAAAGCCTGGCACTTGCCACATACAACCCATCAGTACCATGGGAAAAAACTCACAATTTTGATGTAGAAGCAATAATGCATTTGCAAAGCCCTATTCAATATACTGTGCTACTTTGATGGTTAACCATTAAAACAGCAGTTTTTGTTTATCTCTTTGATAATGAAATGGATTTGAGGGCTCAAATTTCAGAACCATGAGAAAAATATGCTTTATCTAATATCAAAATCAATGCTACTTCCGGTAAATTGGGGGTCCCAAAGACGAAAGAACACGCACCTTTAAAAAATTGACCTTAAGTAGAAACCTAATTTGGATGCTTTAGTCACTGCCATTGTTACCAAATAATAGAAATTGCTGTAGAACTAATTTTAATTTTGTCTCCTTTAAATGGAGTTAGATATCTCGCTGCACAGGGTTTTTATCAGGGACATTTGTATGGGAACCGAGAGTGTTATCTCGTAGAGCAGAAATAAAGCGTACTGCACCGTAGCTCCAGCCTACTCCCTCGTCCTCATCCATTTGTTTACCTGACACCTTGTCGTGTGAGGGCAAAAGGTCGTACGTGCAATGCTGCCATTTGAAGTCTGTGTGCTGCCATTGATAACTCTTATCATTCAACAAAAACTCACAACACACTCAGGTTTTCTTTATATTTTTGGCAAAATTTGCACTTAAATCCATAGGGGAAAAATCCAAGTTTCGGGTCAGTAGCCCTCAGAGTTTTGGGTGGCGCCTGCACATAGATTGGTAAGATGGGGTTTAAAATGCTTCAAAAATACAACATTAAAAAAAACAAAAAAACTAAAAACACTTTTTTTCTAAAATAATGGAGATACTATTCCTCTTATGCTCTTTGTCTTTCTCTTCGCGCTAAAATTGATTAAAGTAATGGCGGAAATCTCATAAATCATCTTTGTTGAGGGTTAAAGAGGTGGTAAAAGAGATGAATCCCCTTTTGTTTCTTCTGTGACTTTTTTCCTTAAAAACCAGTTTTTTTTTTTACAGGTATGAGCACACAAGTGAGGTATAGCCTATTTGGTAAATTGACACCAAAATTACTGAAATAACAGGATCAACCACACAAATGCAGGTGTAGCAAAAAGGATCCGGAAAAATCCACACAAATGCAGGTATATAGCAAAAGGGATCGGATAACACGTACACAACATGATGTATGCCAACAAGGGAAAGAATCAGGAGAAAACATAAACAAATGTAGTATAGCCAAAAAGGATCATGAGAAAACCCACACAAACAGTGGCGTATCGGGGGGGGACTGCCCCTCTGAAAACCAAAAATGAGGGAAAATCAGGAAATAAAAGACCCTGATATTCATGTTTAATCAGCCCCTTTTCAGACTCTTGCTCTGTGACTGGGAAATTTTCGCCTACCACGGGCCATCTGTTGCATATTGCGCCCCTGGGAACCACGGGCTGGCTAGTCCTGACCACAAATGCAGGTATTCGTGGAAAAGGATCAAGCGAAAACCCACACACAAACTAGATTATAGCAACAAGGACAAGGATTATGAAAACGATTATCCCAGCACAAATGCAAATGATAGCAATCAAGGAAAAAGGGTCAGGAAGATGCCGGAGTTAGAGGCTTTCAAGTTTTTCTGACTGTTATTTTTGTTGAAAATCGTCAATTTCTGGGGTGCCCAGATTGAGACGTCATCTTTGAGTATTCCAATAGGAAACTATATTGATTTTAGCCTTCGCATTTATTGTGTGGATTAGAAGCAAGGTGTAGAAAGGAACTGGTCTGAAATCCCCCCTCATCATATGTCATATTGGAATTTTAGGGTCAAGTATGCAGCCAGTTAAGTCATTTGCCGGCATTTAAAATTATTTTTTTCAGCCCATGGTGGGTTAAATTTAAATAACGAGACTTTATTTGATGATGTAACAACATATGTATATTCTTGTCACAATCCGAATGATTGCCTTGGTGCAGTATTCACACTTGTGAGGGTTTTGGTCTTTGGGCCATTCATGTCTTTTCTTGCATTAGGTCTTGTCATCAACTCCCCAGATCTTTACAGCTGTGAAGAAATTTGAAGTAGTAGTCAGGATGTATTCGCTGCTCTAGTAGTTAGTAGAAGAGACAACAAATCACACCTTGCCAACCCTACAACCATTTTAATTCAATAAAGTCTCGGATATTTAAAATTACCCCACCATAGGCTGAAGGAAAATCATGAAAAGTGCCAGCAAAAACTTGACTGGCATAATTTGACCGTCTAAAAATCCTAATATGACAAGAATGATGAGGGGTCTTTGACCAGATTCTTAATCTACACATTGCTTTTAGTCCACACAATAAAGGGAAGGCTTCTAAATCAATATAGTTCATTTTTATGAATACTCAAAGATGACATATCATTCTGGGCCCCAAGAAATTCACCGATTTCAGCAAAAAGGACTTTGTCCAGAAAACCTTTGAAGTGCCGTAAATCCGCAGTGCATTGAATTTGAATTATTTCATGTAAATTAACACAAAAGGGAACACTATAAATAAGTTCAAGCAAATTCTATGGGGTATGTTAACATGACTTGGTGAATGGTATGGATATGACCCGATATAGTAACAAGGATAAGGAGAGGAAAACGCACACAAATGTAGGTGTAAAGCAACAAGCAAAAGGTTCAGGAAAACCCACATGAATGCAGGAAAGCAACAAGGAAAATAGGAAAAGTAGGGCCATGATTAACCGGTGACCTTAAAAAAACACCCTATGTATTTAGGAAAACACAGGCTTCTTGATTTGGATATTTTAAGTTAATGGTCACTTTTAAAATTATGTGAAGACCCAACTACTGATCTATGATCAGCTGCCACACATGCAGGAAACTTTTGTGAAAATTTGGTGAATTGACATGGAATGACCCTTGAGCCAGTGGTTTTGTCACCTGTAGGATCCAGACGTGGCTTTAATAGTATGTTTGGCGATCCTGGAGTTGGGGGTCCACGGATCATATATAGGGTTTTATACTGTTTTATAGTTGAGCATCAAGTTTAATTTTAGCATCAAGGTTAATTAAATAGCTCCCCTAAGTAGGTTTTGGATCCAACATCTATTTCTGAAACTTAATTGGCTCAAAAGTAATGTTACCTGCTATGTTGCCACTTTCAACGACATCGGCATTGCGAGGCTAGCAGCCCGCTGTCGGGAATGGCTGTTACCGAGCTTCGACTCTCCCTGCTCTCCCTCCCTTTGATGTATGGGCTTTACGGATGGTCAAATGTGAGGCGTCCAAATTAAATGCGTACGCACGTGCGATCCCGTTTATTGTACTGCGATGATCATTGAATGATACTTGCTAGTCCACGCCGTCTTACGCAGTTTCCATTACGCTCGACAAAAACAAAACTTCGTTCACCCGCTATTCCGATAGTAATCCATACTACCTAGAACAGCTCTGATTGGCAACGTCATCCAGCGTTAAGCCAAGACAGATAGCCGGATTAACATAATGTGATCCAATATTTCATCGAGTAGTAGAGTAGCAATGCGGCTGCTCTTGAAAACCGTTTTTTACCCCGTTCGTAACATTTCCTCATATATCGAAAAGCCCATGGCCCTCCTTCCACCCAATTGAACCTTGTTTCTAGTAACGGATTTATAGCTACGTCGCTACAGGTTAGTAGGATAAAAACGGACGCATTTTTAAGTGTTTTTTTTGAGCCAAAAAAACTGGACCGAAAAAACAATCGATTCTGTTTTTACACTTTTCAAAAAAATTGTTTCCACCTTCTTATTTTGCCCCGTAATTTCACTCAGAAATCGAAGCCCTGCTCTCCTCCAACGATTTAACCTTGTTGGAAAAGCTTAATGGAAGCTATAAAACCTTGTGAGCTAGCTTAAATCTGATGGGGAAAAGTAAATTTTCTTCCCGAGATCGGATCGGGACCGCAAAATCCAGGATCGCCGTATGTTTGATGGCTAAAAAACGGCTGATTTAGCATGATTTTTGCAAATTTTTCCCGGCCAAAGTCGTCGGGGGGCACTGTGCCCCCCCTGTTACGCCACTGGAGGTCATCCTGTTTACTCCAGGGCACTCGCGAAAAGCATCTATGAGATTCTGGCCCGAAATTATGCTCCTGGACTAAATGGTCCAGGACTATATGCGGACCATATGCTACTGGGCCATATGCTCCTGGAGCATAATTTCGGGCCAAAATCTCATAGAAGCCTTACTGACTAAACAGGTTTTCGTCACCACGGGATATTGCCCGATGTTGTTATTTTTTAGAAACTTTTTTTACGCGGTGAGGTTGGGGGGTGATTATTATGCAATAATAAAAAATGAGGGGAAGACCGTGGTAAAACTTTTTTTTAAATAAAGGCAGGACATCATTCCTGCCCCATTTTTTGAGGTAGAGGTAGCTACTTCTTGTTAGATTGGCACTTACACCCAACAAGTTGTCACTTTAAGACAATGGTGGTCACATGTAGAGCTGTGTGTCCATAACTCTCTCATGAGGAAGATAATCTGTTACCATATTGTAGTTACTTTCCTTTCCATTTTTTGAAGTTTCTCCTCGCTTCTCTCAACATTTGAAAGTGGTATTATATATCATAGGTGAAGTTTTTCACTGCATATTTTATAAATGATTATTCAATGACTAGGTTCTCAGTGTTTTAAAATTATTTTGTTACCAAAACCTCATTTTGGCCAAAAATGCACTTTGGGCCTTGTGTGTGGTGTGCATGTCTCTCCCTTCTCTCTCTCTCTCTCTCTCCCCCTCTCTCTCTCTCTCTCTCTCTCTCTCTCCCCCTCTCTCTCTCTCTCTCTCTCTCCCCCTCTCTCTCTCTCTCTCTCTCTCTCTCCCCCTCTCTCCCTCTCTCTCTCCCCCTTGCCCTTCCCCAAATACAGTATTTTGTAATGAACATTAGTTTAAGAAATTTAGGCCTTGACCATTCCAATCATGCAAATTGCAACCTAACAAGACTGCCACATACAGAAGTGTCAATATGCACACCAAGTCTTGGCCATTGTTCATCCAGGGGAGATCTTGGGAGCCACCGACTTACCAACATGAAACTACCAATTCTTTTGCAGCTTTTGCATACTAATTGTTCAGATATTGTACTACTTATCTTTGCACAATTCCACCAACGTCTTGAATTGACATATTGCATCCAAGTGCATGTGGTGTTCATACTCCAACTTTGCAGTTTAATTTGTACCACAGTAACTTCTCAAAAGTGCTAAAATGAATCGCTTGAAAAATCTCCCACTATACAGGAGCATGTTTCAGTTGGATTTAGGATGTAAAACAGGAAGATAGGAGTTTGTATAAGGATAGTTTAAGGAGCATCTTAGATGAGTTGAATTTCACATTTTGTAATGTATCTTTCATTCTGCCAGCCATTTTATTTTGCTTTTGTTAGTTAGCAGGCACCTATGCGTAATATCACTGATCTGAAAGCATCTGGAAAAGACTCATACCGACATCAAATGACAAAATGAACTTTCCCCATTAATGATAATTATTAATTGGACTGGACAGAAACTGTTATCAGCTGTGCCTTTTTATCTATTCCAACTGCCAAATATTTTAATTGGAAATTATCCAAACCACAAGTGTATTTAATTATTCATTTATAGTAGTACCCAAATTCCATGGACTATCTTTTTTTAAAGTACTATAGAATATTGCGTTATTTCCTTCAAAAATACACAAATATTGAAGAAAATCATTTGAACTGTGATATCTTTCTATTTTCCCTATTCAGTATTTTTGGAATAACTTAATTAGAAGATATATGCGAGTTATGCACAGACGTAGACTGTGTATTAACCAAAAATTCAAATTCTGCATAAGTTCAAACTTGGCCTATTTATAAAAAAAAATTATGTGAAGTCGCATTGTATCTATTTGCAAATCTCTGCATTGCTACTAACCCAAGATCAATACAATTTGATCACAGAAAGATTTTTTCAATGAGAGCTTGTAGTGATTTCTCTGGATAAACACCTTTTGTGCTTTTTAACTTTTAGCAAAAAATCTTTTTACCAAAATAAGTTTTAATACCATTTTTTCAAAGCGTAATTATAATCATATAATCAGGTTGATAAACAAAATGACTGAAATGATATAGAAAGATTTAAAACTATTTTCTACCCAGGACAGAGTAATGTATGGACTAAAGTAACATTTTTATAGACCTATGCACTTTATCAGAGCACTTACGAGATGTTTAAAATATGCTGACGACAGTGATTGAAGAAAACATAAGAATCGGCCTTCACTACAAGTTAGGACTATTTATGAGGATAAAGAAACAAAAATAAAAATGTTGGTGTTGTATGTAGAGTAACATAAGCCCCTGTATTGTAAGACTAAGTTTTGCTAGAAATCTTGCCAGTTTGATGTTAATGTTTGAACATGTAAATGTGTTTGTTTGGTAGGACTTTAAAAAGAAAATAATTACAATATCATATCAGCAAGAAAAAAGAGCAAATATTCAGGCAAGTTGTTGAATGTGTAGAGTGATATCATTGAGTCTTGCTACACCCTGATCCATTTTGCTCTAAAAAATGACAGTTGTGAAAGATCTAGATCCATGTGTTTTTGCCAGGAACATTTATTGACAATTTTGTTCAAAAGATAATATTGGTGTGTATGAATGTATGTCAATGTGTTTTTGATGAAATTCAATGCGCTGACATAGTTTCACTCACTTATAACAACACTTGCCCATACAGGGTCTTTTGTCGTGTTATGCATCAAATTAATGGCCAGTGTATCGATTTTGTCAAAAACACTGACCAAACAGTATCCATTTATAACTCCATATCAAGATATGCTGAAGTGTTAGGAAGTCAAGTAGTTTACTTATAAATGCATAATTTTTCTGCACAAATGTGACGTAACTTTGAGCAATTTGTTGTCAAGGTGCAAGTTAAAAAACACTTGTCAGGGAGTTCGATGTGATTTTTTTCCATTGTTGACCTCAGGTACAAGCTTTGATGTCAGTTAATTTGAGGGTTAATGTAAAAGTACAACAGCTGCCTTCGACTTCATTGTTCTGCAATGAAAGCATGTGACCAGTCCGATTAGTGGGTCTTAAAAGTTGTTCCTATAGAGGCTGAAACATTCATATGCTGTATGGAAGATGAAAATTTAAGACATAATATTATCGTCCCTTGCTTTGGGAATTCGGGGGAGCTTGAACTATGACCTTTGATGCTATACCTTTGCACAGCTTGTACAAGGTGAGCTACTTTTTGGTATAGGTTATACACATGTGCATCATGTAACCTCATTGCATTTTAACTTAAAATTTATTAATATTTTCTTGTGAAAGTAAACGTACCAAATGAAAATTAACAAATTGCAATGAAAGGGCAACAAGCAAATCACAAGGTCGTGTCAGGGGTCACATTCAACCATTTTTTAATTCCATTTTGGATCTGATGATAAAAACAAAAGGGGCAGCTGCTGCACCGATAACCCACTTGTGCTAACTTGGCAAAATATTTTGCTCCATCTGCCTAATAAGCATCATGCACCATGCTCCCTGGGCATTGTAGAGGGGCATGATCTCCAAAAGGAAGCTCTGTAGATCAAATGAAAGCAGTGAATCATCTCGCACAAATACTGTTGAATGCAGATGTGAATAGCGCAGTATTAGGTCCTCAACAGTACTCGGGGAACAAGGGTACGGTATTAATGTATTGCCAGTATGCACGCTTTACATTCAGATAAAGCACAATGCAGCTCCTTAACTGAAATGTTTAATGTTTGAGTACATGTTTACATTTATAGAAACTGCAACAATTGGAAATTAAGATGCAGTTGGTAGTTTGTGACTTAATAGAAGTTGTTTGATTAGTAATGAGTACTGTTTATGTCTTGTTCATCTTTCAAAGTCATGAACTTTGAATGTAGAAGAGTTAAGCGTTTCAAAAATTGACTTTTGATAAAGGCTATAAGAATGTGTTTGTATTGTTTGAAAGTTAAGATTAAAAGTAGTAATCAGTATATACCAATGTGGTTGAAAAATTTTGTTGAAACCAGGATGAATTGTATATTTCTGATTCATGTTCCAGTGTTAATTGTTTGTAATTTTGTGATCTGTGTTTTGTTTCAACACAGTATGCCTACTTAAATCAACAGTTTGTATTTTGATGTAGAATGTGACAGAAAAATAGTAGTTGTCGTATATAGTTGAAAAAAACTACATTTTAGTGTATAGCCGCAGACCTAGTATAAAAATGTACCCTTTTTATAGAATTTTGTAGTTTTGGGGCTCTCGGGGATGAAGAATTGTGTAAAATATTTTGATTAAGATGAAACAATTACTGTATAATGTGATTTTTAAACTTGCATTTGAAAACTCCATAAAATGTACCAAACAAGTGAACATACATTTCAAACCAAAATAATGGTTATCGAAATAGGACTTTTACTCTTCAAAGTTGAAGATCATCATTGACAAAATATTAACTTCTAAGGATATGTATGTGAACAAGCTTATTAAATGTGAAGTTTCTGGCCTTTGAAAAAAAGAAGCAAAGTAATGGCATAAACTGAAGGAAATGTTTTAAGATAGTGGGCAGAATATACTCCCCGCCTAAAAAATCCGAACGACGTTGAAATGGCCATCAACGTGCTCAAACTTGCTTTCAAATGAACGCGCCAAGCCAGCTTCCACATCAAGCTTTGTTATCAATGCATTACGGACACAGGTCAATAAGCAAACACATTACGCGAACAACGCTCCTGGCATTTATTATTATAATTCACCTTCATACCTTTTTAATACAGTAATTTATATCGTTTGGATTTTTTAGGCGGGGAGTATACAATCCAAAGTGCAAACATATTGTAACAAGTTACTCGGATTTGTGATCAATTCGGGCCTTTTTCATTTGTTTTGAGGTGAGTCGAGTAGATGCACATCTGTCAATCTGGAAAAATTTAAATGTTTTACTTGAGTCATATCAGTTTTTATAAATTGAGTCATGACCTGTTACAACTCTGCCAAAATTTGCAAATCTGCTTTGGCACATTCTGTACGAAAACCCAACATTTGAAAAGTTGATCAAAAGCAATGCTGGAAAGAAAATACTACAGAAGCAATTGAAGGTCATCCTGCCGTGTATTATTGCATTGGCCTAGTCTAGTGTCAAGCCATCATTAGGCAGGCATGAGAATTTCTGGCTTTAGCCTGAAATTCAGGCTTTTTTTGTTAAGATTTAAAGGCCGACTCAGATTTCCTGAGGAGGGCGCCCTCAATATCCAAAAAATCGTGTTTTTTGCATATACATAATGCTTGTCCATATACTAATCACTGTGTGAAATTGCTAAGCTTAAATCGAATTCCTTCATATAGAAAATCACACCTTTGTTATAAAATTCTGGATCCGGAATTTTTGTTAAACACAGTATCCTATGGGACGTAATACTACACATAAATGTTTACTGCATCAAAACGAAAAATCCGATTCATCTCAAATTTCGGAATTATGCATTTTAGGTTACTATCTTTAGTTCTAGTTGACTATTTTTCATTATTACATAAAAAAATAATATTTCGAAATCTCTGAGTCAGACTTTAAGCAATTTTATTAATTTTCAGCCCGTTTTAGAGTCATTTTGGCAATTTTCAGGCTTTTTCAGGTTAATTGTCGAAGTGGATTCTCAGACTGAATGAGTAATTATGCCTGACCGAATAAAGCTCTATAATCCCTCGTTGAAGTCTTAACACCAGACTAGTTCTGTGCAATATTACGCGGAAGAATAACCAAACTAAAACCTGTCAAAATGCTCTGAATTTACGTCGCTGTCCGAATTTAACCAACTAAAAAAAATACTTCTGGAAAAATAAATTTTACAAATTCAAGGTTAAAACTGCTCCATAATTTGGCCAACAGTACTTAGTTCATTATGCTTTAATTATCATTAACTTTTGTGAGACCTGTGCCAGGATAAACTTTTTTTTTTTCACGTTGCTTTTTAACAGAGATGTAACTTTCCAGAAATTTCCGGATTTTTGGCCATAAATAAAAAAAATTCCGGAATGATTTCCCACCTACATGGTGCAATATTCCCAGTACGTTTTGTTTGTGTTCCTGCTATTTATTGCCAAGCCTATTCATGTAAATCTGGTAGAAGGCTGTAGCTGCAAGCTCTTTATGGTTTCATCTGCCATCCTGAAATGTAAAAAATGATGAGCACACGGTAGTTTTTGACCACCAACCATGCTCCAGGAGCAGGTCTCCATCACTAACCTTAAAGGGCAGCTATTATTTTTTCCTTCTCTTTTTTGACTTTGAATTTTTCCCTCTAACTTGAAAAATAATGAAAATTTTATTTATTTCAAAGAAGCAGGAGTAAGATTCGAACCCAAGAACACTCATGCAGTTAGATAACCACTAGACCAGTGAGGAATGCTGTGCTGGAATTTGCAATTCTAGTCCTTAAGAGGAGAAACCGTATAAGAATAACTATACAATATACGACTATAAAAAATATTATTGAACACCCATCGAGTGGTTTCATGGAAAAACGGAATATAATAACATAAAAATTAATAAAAAAACATTTTGTCTGACCAGGCGCTATTTGAAAATTGCGCTAGGTATATGGGATATGTAGATGTGTTAGGCGATAGGAGGCACAGTAGCGTTATACACATCCCACATGACGCTTCCCAAGTTCACATTTCCTTTAATTGGCATGTATGAAGCAAACGTGCCCACCTTGTATCGATAACAAGTTATACAATTTTAAACGCGAATTTCAATACCGCATGGTCAGATAAGATGAGTTGAATTCATTGTTAGGGTAATATAATTCGTTAATTATTTTATAGCAGTATATGGTAAATGTTTCGTTGTACTGGTTCTCTTTAAGTAACTTTTACAGGATAGACTCAGTACTGCACCCAAAATATGGAATAGTGCTGCTATGCGAACGATTGCACAACATATGCTCCAGGAGCATACGTGGTGCGTTCAAAATATCACAGATATTGTGCACTATACCTCGATTTTTTTGTCACAAGTGGCGAGAACCTTGATTAATTGCGTATCATCTTGAAAGCTGTTGCTATATCGATATCGTTTCACGCCAGCCGTAACTGTAACCTTTGTCCATGTAGGTTAAGAAAATGCTATACAGTCAAAATCTAAGGTTACTGAGTGTGATTACACAACAGAGTCTGGAGTACAATTTTCCCCAAGATGACCAAAGATGGTGGATAGCCAAGACTTTGTGCTTTCAACTTTGATGTAAAGCGCTCTTTCTACCCTCAAAAGGGGGTTGTACCCTTCAAACAGGTGGTAGATTAAATATTCGGTGATTGTTATTGGTAGACATTAACCACACGTCCAAAACTATCCCGTCGTTTCAGTGGAAGATCAAATTTATTTTCTTGGCACAGGGTCTGTGAATGATTAGTTTAATTGTACATTGTATTTACTTGGCAAACGTAAGAGGGACTGACCAAAAACATCAGCTAAGATCTTAAACATGTAGAGGGGTCCGGGCATGTACAGCTGGCTTTTTTTTTACCGTATACCCAAACAGTGGAAAAACAACATTCAATAGTGGACTGGCAACGTTCACTACTCATCATTATTGGTATACTAAAATAGGCAGTTCCATGGGGCTGATTTCACTAAAAAATTACGATGCATCGTAGCTACAAAGGGTTTAGCTCGTAGCTAGATTGGTTTTCATAAAGAACAAACACCTTCGTAAGTGTACGACGCATCGTAAGGTATGGGATTTTACACAGGGAAAATCAAACCCTTCGTAACATTAAGAAAGGTCAAAAGGTGATTGTGAGTCTAGAGGCGTTTGTCTTTACAAATGTGTTTAGTGCATTAAAGTTAGTTGAAATCGCTCCTGGTATGAGCTTTATCTGAAGTACCATATCACATAACAAACCTTTCTGCCAGATGGTTCGATCGGTTACTCTATGAGTGTATTATTACTATTACATACGGTGATAAGGGGTCCAGGTGGGCCCCCTCTGAAAACCACTTGCCGTTGGTATTTTGAACAAAAACTCTGGTAAATGATGAGGGGACATCAAGTGACAACATAACAGGAAAAAAAGAAAATTCAAAGTGGCAACCTGTCCAAAAATTAATTTTAAGACGTGCACCAAATTCGCCCACCAAAAATGAAGGAGGAAAAAAAAAAATTTCCTGAAAAACCTTTCCATTAAATTTGGCTCGTAATAGTAGGGAAAATGGGGTCTGTTTAAGGGGCAAACCAAATTTTGAATAGTGCCACCAAAAGCTTATTAGCCCTTAGATAAACGCTGGGCCGATTTAAAATTTTTTCCCACCAAAAAATGCACAACTGATATTTTGGCAATTGCATAAATTTTTTTCTTGGGGGATAGTAAGTTGGCGTTTAAACATGGCCCGCAAAAAAATGAAATCTTAGTCCACATGGACCCCCTTATACAACTTAAAGGTGCGTTTCCGATCGTCTTTGGATGGGACCCCCTGATTTACCCTGAATAGTATCAATTTGATATCAGAATGAAAAAGGTCGTATTTTTCTCATTGTCGGCCTGAATTTGAGCCCTCAAATCCATTTCATCCCAGATATAACAAAAAACCGCCGTTTTAGTGGTTACCATCAATAATAAGCACAAGTAATGAATAGGCTTTGCAACTTTATTACTTGCGTCTACAATCAAAACGGCAGTTTGTTTCCCAGGTACCTTATGGGGTGTATGTGCAGTGCCCGAGACTCTCATATCAAGCAGAGAACATAATACACTAAATCGGAACAATCACATTTAAGTGTTAAATAGACTACAAAAGGTAGCTTTTTGAATCCTGTGAATCCTTAGTTGATCTAATCATCCTTTTTTACTTTCTAGAATACATGTAAGAGGATCAACAACATGTACATACATTGGGATATGGGGGGGGGGGGGGGGGGGGGGCTAATGATTTGCTCAAGCAAAATGAGGCGCAAAGTCGCAAATATTGATTTGAGATATAGGTAACAAAGTAGAAAAATGTGCTTTTGGTTTCTATTGTGTTTGCCACCATTCAACTGATTTATCTTGGCAATAAATAAGGTCATTTCAATGGGGTTTCAGTAAAATGTAGCTTTTTAAAGCGGGGGATGGTGCATACATTAACATGGAATTACAAATAGAATCTGACCGACTTCAACTTCATTTTGCTTGATCACGTGCAGCATATGAGGTTTTAACCAGCTTGGTTACGTTAAACAGGAAATATATTTAAAAAAATCATGCGAGTTATGCACAACGTAGAATGTGTTAACCAAAAATTGAAATTCTGCATAGTTCACACTTGGCCTATTATAAAAATTATGTGAAGTCGCATTTTATCATATTTGCAAATCTCTGCATTGCTACTAACCCAAGATCAATACAATTTGAACATAAAGATTTTTTCAATGAGACTTGTAGTGGTATTCTCTGGATAAACACCTTTTGTGCTCTTTAACTTTAGCAAAAACTCTTTTACCAAATACGTTTTATTAATACCATTTTTTCAAAGCCGTAATTTATAATCATATAATCGGTTGATAAACAAAATGACTGAAATGCTATAGAAAATTTAAAACTATTTTCTACCCGGACAGAGTATGTAATGGACTAAGTAACATTTTTTAATAGACCTATGCACTTTATCAGAGGCACTTACGAGATTTTAAAATATGCTGCCGACATTGATTGAAAGAAAACTAAGAATCGGCCTTCACTACAAGTTAGGACTATTTATGAGGATAAAGAAACAAAAATAAAAAATGATGTTGGTGTTTGTATGTAAGAGTAACTAAGCCCTGTATTGTAAACTTTAAGTTTTTGTCTAGACATCTTGCCATTTATGTTCATTTTGAACATTGTAAATGTGTTTTGTTTGGAGGACTTTAAAAAGGAACATAATTAGAATATCATATCAGCAAGAAAAAAGAGCAAAGATTCAGCAAGTTGTTGAATGTGTAGAGTGATATCATTGAGTCTTGCTACACCCTGATCCACTTTGCTCTAACAACAATGACAGTTGTGGAAAGATCTAGATCCATGTGTTTTTGCCAGGAACCATTTTTGACTTTTGTTTCAAAAGATAATATGTGTGTATGAATGTATGTCACTGTTGTTTGATGAAATTCAATGCCTACTAGTTTTCACTCACCTTATACACACTTACCCATACAGGGTCTTTTGTCGTGTTATGCATCAAAATTTAATTGCCAGTGTTATCGATTTTGTAAAAACACTGCCACATAAGTACCAATTTTTCACTCCATCGCGATATGCTGAGTTTTAGAAGTCAAGTATTTTATTATAAATGCCTAATTTTTCTGCACAAATGTGACGTAACTTTGAGCAATTTGGTCAAGGGGGCAAGTTACAAACACTTGTCAGGAGTTCATTGATTTTTCCTTGTTGACCTCATGTACAAGCTTTGAATGTCAGTTAATTTGAGGGTTAATGTAGTAGTCCAACGCTGCCTTCGACTTCATTGTTCTGCAATGAAAGCATGTGACCAGTCCGATACAATGGTCTTAAAAGTTGTTCCTATAGAGGCTGAACATTCATGTGCTGTATGGAAGATTAAAATTTAAACATAATATACCTCTCTTGCTTTGGTAAAATTGGGGGAGCTTGAACTATTACCTTTTGGATGATATCTTTGCACACTTGTAAAAGTGAAGCCTCCTTTTTGATATAGACTGTACACTGCATCATGTGACTCATTGATAAAATTGATTTTTTGGTTCTTTTCAACTAAAATATTTTGATATTTTTCTGGTGAAAGAACATCCCAATTGGAAAGGAAGGTATCAAATAAAATTTACAATGCAATAAAGGACTCCAATCAATCACAAGGGCATTTCAGGGGTCACTTCAACCATTCTCTGGAATACCCATATCATCTGATACAATCAAAAAGGTCAGCTGTTTGCAGCTGACCCCCACTTATGCTAATTCGGTAAAATAGTGTTGCTCCATCGCCTAATAATCATCATGCCCCATCTCCCTGAGCATTGTGAGGGCCATTCTCCAAAAGGAAGCTCTTGTATATCAAATAAAAGCAGTGAATCATCTCGCACAAATACAACTGTTGAATGCAGATGTAATCGCGCAGTATAGGTCCTCACAGTACTCGGGGAACAAGGGCGGTATTAATGTATTGCCAGTAGCACGCTTTACTTCGATAAGCACATGCAGCTCCTTACTGAAATGTTTAATGTTTGAGTACATGTTTACCATTATAGAAACTGGCACAATTGGAAATTAAGATGGCAGTTGGTATTTGTGACTTAATAGCAATTGTTTTCCGATTACTATTGAGTACTGGTTTATGTCTTGTTCATCTTTCAAAGTCATGAACTTTGAATGTAGAAGAGTTTCACGTTTCAAAAATTTACTTTGATAAAGCTATAGAATGTGTTTGTATTGTTTGAAAGTTAAGATTAAAAGTAGTAATCAGTATATACCAATGTGGTTGAAAAATTTTGTTGAACCAGATGAATTGTATAGTTCTGATTCATGTTCCATTGTTAAATTGTTTTGTAATTTTGTGATCTGTGTTTTGTTTCAACACAGGAGGGCCTACTTAATCAACCGTTCGTATTTTGATGTAAATGGGACGACACAATGTAGTTGTCGTATATATAGTTGAAAAAAACTCATTTTAGTGTATAGCCGCAGACCTAGTATAAAACTGTAACCCTTTTTATAGAATTTTGTAGTTTTGGGTGCGCTCGGGAGAAGAATTTTAAATATTTTGTATAAGAAGTGACAATTACTGTATATGTGATTTTAACTTGCATTTGAAAACTCCATAAAATGTACCAAACAAGTGAACATACATTTCAAACAAAATAATGGTTATCGAAATAGGACTTTTACTCTTCAAGTTGAAGATAATCATTGACAAAATATTACTTCTAAGGATATGATGTTGAACGCTTATTACATGTTATAGTTCGGCCTTTGAAAAAAAGTAAGCAAATATGGCATAAACCTGAAGGAAAATGTTTTACGATGTGTGCGAATATACTCCCGCCTAAAAATCCGAACGATGTTGAAATGGCCATCAACATGCTCAAACTTGCTTTCAAATGAACGCGCACAAGCCAGCTTCCACATCATGCTTCGTTATTAATGCATTACGGAACACAGGTCAATAAGCAAACACATTACGCGAACAATGCTCCTGGCATTTATTTTATAATTCACCTACAATACCTTTTTAATACATTAATTTATATCGTTCGGATTGTTTTAGGCGGGGAGTATACAAGCAAGTGCAAACATAGTGTAACAATTTAACTCGGATTTGTTATCAATTCAGGCCATTTCCATTTGTTTTAGGTGAGTCGAGAGATGCATCATCTTTCAACTGGGAAAAATTTAATGTTTTACTTGAGTCATCTCAGTTTTTATAAATTGAGTCATTACCTGTCTAGCGACTCAGTCCAAAATTTTGCAACCTGCTTTGGCACATTCTGTACGAAAACCCAACATTTGAAAAGTTGATCAAAAGCAATTTCGGTGGGCAGAGAAAATACTACAGAAGCAATTGAAGGATACATCATGCCTGTGTATTAACTGCATTTGCCTATCTAGTGCAATCCATCATTAGCAGGCATGAGATGTCTGGCTTTAGCCGAAATTCAGGCTTTTTTTAATATTATTAAGCATTTTATTAATATTTCAGCCCTCGTTGTTATAGTCATTTGCAATTTTTCCCGTGCTTTTTCAGGCTTATGTCGAATGGATTCTCAAGCCTGGACATGACACGTAATTATGCAAACCGACCGAGAAGCTCTATAACCCTCGTTGACTTCTTAATTCCCAGACTGATTTCTTTGCAATATAGCCCGAAAATAACAAACTAAAAACCTGTCAAAATGCTCTGAATTTACGTCGCTGTCCGATTTACCAACTAAAAGAATAATATCGGCAAAATAATTCCAAAGAGCTAAAACTGACTCCATAACTTTGAGCCACAATACTTAGTTCATTCTGCTGTTAATTATCATAACTTTTGTGAGACCTTGCAGGATAAAACTTTTTCTTTTTTTCATGTTGTCTTTTAACAAGGAGTCACTTTCCAGAATTTCCGGATTTTGGCCATAAATACAATTCCGGAATGAATTTCCCACCTCATGGGAATTTCCCATGTACGTCTTGTTTGTGTTCCAGCGATCTATTGCCAATCCTATTCATGTAAATCGGTAGAAGCTGTAGCTTGCAAGCGCAATAATGGATTTCATCTGCAGTCCTGAACTGTAAAAATATAGCAGCACGGTAAGTTTATTTGACCACCACTCATGCTCAGGAGCAGGTCTCCATCACTAACCTTAAAGGGCAATACTATTATTTTTTTCCTTCTCTTTTTTGGACTTATGTAAATTTTTCACCTACATAACCTTGTGAAAAATAATGGACACTTAACATATATAATTTCAAATGCACAGGGCAGGAAGGGGGGTGTACAGGCTCAATATCAAACACCTCGCGACATCATGCATGTGTGTGATAACCACTCAGACCATAAGGCAATGCTGTGCTGTGGAAGTTTCAATTCTATCACACATATACAGGAAGCACCCTGTACATACAACATATGTGCTTATACAACATATCACGCGCGTAAATATATATACACTAGACACACGCAACTAGTGGTGTGTCATCTGAAAAACCGGAATATCAACTAACCGTGAAAAAATTAATATGGTCTCATACCTCCGCACCATCGCCGAGGGTTCCGCGGTTGTGCGTCGTAGTATATATAAGACATAGGAGCTGTAGGTAGGCTGGTGTACGAGATGAGCGCAACAGATACAGAGGTGACCACACACAGCTCATACACATGTACGCGTCCGTGCCAACCTTACCATCTGCGAGGGCATGGATCCGCAAACGTGCCGACCGGATCGCATGAACATGTAGCACAATAGCGCCGAATTGTAAAAAGTGACCAGCGCATCGGTCACAAGGATGATTGTGACATGCATTGTAAGATGTTAATAATAAGTACCGGGTCACATTAGTGGTAGCGTAGCGGGGAGAAGGGGGATTCGGTGTCATGCGGTCTGACGCTCAGATGTGTTAATAACGTTTGACAGGTACTAATAATCAATACTGCACCCAAAATAAGAAATAGGTGAGCTGCTCGGGAAAGTGCCACAACATATGCTCCAGAAGCATACGCTGGTGTTCAAAAGAATCACAGAATATTGTGAGATACCGGCGTTTTTGTGGGGCACACTTGGCGAGGACCCGTTGGAGGATATTGGTATCAGCCTTTATTCACATAAGCATCCGTGCTATACCGTCATCCATAGTCTTCACGCACACAGCCTCGTTCCATGTAACCCTTATGGCCAAGTATCGCGGTTAAGAAAACATGCTATCAGCAATCTCACATTTACTGAGTGTGATTACACAACAGAGGTCGTGAGGGTACCAACGTGTGCCACCACGTCGACGCAAAGATGTTCGGATCCCAAGACTTTGTGTATTTCATACTTTGATTAAAGCAGCTTCTTAAATATTCTACCACTCAAACAGGTGGTGTGTGAAGACCCTCAAACAGGAGGGTATCATTACCGTTATGTCCGGATGTGTGTATATAGTGGGTCGTAGCCATGAACCACACTCACAATCTAGTCACCGTGGCGGTGTGGTATATACAAGTGGAAAGACCATAGTTTAATTAATTCTTCAACAGGCAGAAGGCAAGACTCAATAGTCAGTGAAAGCAGGGATACCAAGGCGGGCAGAATGAATCATACCACGAGATTACGGCTCCCACGAAGGTCGGAATAACAGGGTCATAGGAAGGGTGGTAGGGACCAGTTTCCGAGCCACTGATAACTATCCCAACAAACGGAGCGACTAGCTTCCGAGATCACCACAGAGTTCGAGCAATGCGAAAGGGCACCAGAGAACGCGCAGTTAATCACGACAATTAACGAGTAACGCAAAACGGGGAAGACCGCATCTAAGGCAATAGCCGTCTGAAAGACGAAAAGCTACCGCCTAGCGTAATAGGATCTAAACGTCGTCGAATGCGACAGCGGGTGCTCAACCTATCAGGGAGCCTGACTATAGTCTTGATGGGTCATCGCGAAGACAAAAACATTCACAAAAATTAACTTCTCCCGATCCAGCACTGTATACTGGTGGTCACCTTGACTCATAGATTATAATTGTAGCATGTCGCAATTTACTTCGTGCAAACGTAGAGTAACTGACCCAAAAACCAGTCTAATAAGCTATAAACATGTATCCAGTGCGTTCCGGGCCATGTAGCAGGCTTCAGCTTTTTTTTTTTTACCGTAACCCAACGGGGAAACAACCTCCTAGTGACGTGCTCAACGTTCACTACTCATCATTAGTCTTTGATACTAACCCGATTTAAAATACGCGCATTCCTGGGGCTGAGTCGCTGCTCACTAATAAACAATTATACATGCATCGATAGCTACTGATCGTGTTTAGTCTCGTAGCCTAGATTGGTTTTCATACAGACACAAAAACCCTTTACGTAAGTCCGTCACGACCCCCCGCCTCTTAAGGTAGTGGGGATTTACACGGGAAACTTAAACTCTTCGTACCTTACAGGTTCAAAGTGTGCTTGTGGAGTCTAACATGGGTTGTGTCGTGAAATACAATTGTTAGATCACAGTTAAATTGTTAGCTGAACGTCGGCTCCTTGTATGAGCTTTATCCTGACGCTACCAATATCACAATACACACCAACCTTTCTGCCCGCATTGGTTACGACTCGGCTTACTCTCTTATTGTATTAGTACTAGTTACTCGGGTGCATAGAGGGTCCAATACTAAAGGCTTGCATGTGGGACCCCCCTCTGAAAACCACTTCTGCCATTGTTAATTTTTTCACAATAAAACCCCCCCCCCCTCCCCTTGGGGTTTCTACTGTGGGTACATCCATTGACAACCATAACAGGAAAAAAGAAATTTCAAAGCTGCGCAACCTGTCCCAAAAAATATAATGCTTATTAAGTCACCATTGTCACCACAATTCTCACCAGCCCAAACATGAAAGGTCCTAAAAAAAAAACATATTCCCTCGAAGAATACCATTTTACATTAAATGTGGCTCGTAATATTAGGACAATGGGAGTAGATTTTCTTACAAGGGGGCAAACCAAAATGTTGGATAGTTCTCTGACACCGACCAAACTGCTTATTGTATCGCCCTTAAGTTACAGTATAATACTACCGCCCCATGGCACAATTAAAATTCTGATTCACCCCACCCAGAATTCACTGCACAACGTGAATATTGTTCGGGTCCAAATTGCATAAAAGCTTAGGATGGGATAGCTAGTTGGCAAATGATTTTAAATCAAGGCCCGCCAAAACAATGAATACTTAAGTCCGCATGGCACCCACTAATACCCTAAAGGTGCGTGTTCCGATCGTCTTTTGGACCCACTGATTTACCCGTAAGTAGTACTCATTTTGATATTATCATTATGACAAGGGTAACCGTATTAAATTTCTACATTGGATGCGTCCTGAATATTGAGCCCTCAAATCCATTGCATTCCCAAGATATGCACAAACAACCGCCGTTTTAAAGTGTAACCATCATAATAGCACAGTAATTGAATAGGGCTTATATGCTGCGCACATAGTTGTATTTCTTATATGGCATCTACAACATCCAGAAACCGCAAGTTTGCTTTTCCCACGGTAACTTGATGGGTGTATGTGCACAGTGCCAGGCTCTACATATCAACGCACCGAGAACATAAAGTACACATAATCGGAACACAGCACCCCTCTAATGTATAACCTAGACTACAAAAGGTAGCTTTTTTTATTGAATGCTGTTATCCGTTCTATTGTTGGATTAATCATCTTTTTTATCTTTTTTAAATAAAAACACTGCAAGCTACTGCACCTGGCCACAACATGTAAAAATACAGTGGTCTCTATGATGTGACTGTAGTCAAGCAAAATGAGCGAAGTCGTTAAAATCATACAGATGTTTGAGCTATAGGGAACTTCAAAGTAGAAAATGGTCTTTTGTTTCTACATTGTTTTGTCACCAATCCAACTCGATTATACTCATTTGGAATAAATAGAGTCAATAATCAATGGGGGTTTCGTAATGTAGCATATATTTAAGATGGTGCATACCGAAGTTTTTACATGAAAAGTCAAATAAATCTGACCGACTTCAGACTCTTTTTGCTTGATCACGATCAACTTTTATTAGGTAATTTACACCATAGCTTGGTATACGGTTAAACGAAATAATTTTTTAAAATGCATGCCGTCAAGTGTAACTCAATCAAGGGTACCTCTGGGGTTGAAAGCCTACCACATCTTATACAGAATATTGCGGATTGTTCTTTGCTTTAGTATGTCGTTAAACTATTTTGCTGGTTTCGACTGGTTATTGGAGGTGAATAACTCACTATACCTGTCATAACCCTGACATAATAGATAATCTATACACTGCACCTATATACTCTGTAGAAATATCAGCAGTGTTGTAAATGTAAAGAGCTGCCCATAAAAGCATGTGTCCTTTAATTGAAACTGAAAGCCCACTAAGTATGATCGTCATATAAACATTAGACATTGAGTGTTTTGATATCTGTATTCCCTTCTGATCTCATAAATAAACCACCCCCCCTCAAATGTCTTGAATTCTTTTTGTCACTTTTTCAAATATTTGGAATCCTGATATTGTAGTAGTACATAGTTCGTATTCAGTGAAGACTTATCTCATAGCTTTGAATGGCGCCCATTTAAAACAATTCATGCCCGATTACTTTTTGGGAGTAATGCTATGTTCACTCAACACAACGTGCCAAACAGCAGTGGAGTCACAATTATACTGCAGTGGCGTCATCTATTCTAAATAGAGGTTAATGGCCGAATTTTTTATGGCTTCAAGTGAATTTGTCCTACCCATCATTCAACGCACCTGAGTTTTGACAACTAATAATGGCACAAGCCCCGCAGGGGGCGAGTGCCGTTATGAGTCTGTCAAACTGACACAAGTGTATTGATTTTGCCAAGTCCAAGAAACTACAAAGACAGCCGACATTCTGCAATGCTACAACCAGACACGAACCCAGTGTCAAAGCCTAAGGACACATGTAGCGGTGACATAATCGCATGGAATATGAATGTGCAACTGTTCCTTAACGAAAACAGGCACATACAACCATTGACCATAAAATGGATCAATCCAACTTAGCGCTTAAACGTTCTACACACTCCGTTTACCTTTTTAACATACGCTTGTGCAATACAGATATCAATGGGTCATGATTGTTTGTCCGACCCACGAGTCATGTTTCCTCTCATTTGTTCTGGTGACCATAGGTGGCTATGGGCAAATTGGCTCATTAGTGTTTGAGAAGCTCTTGTGCGTAAGAACGCTGACACAAAGGTACTACCGCAAGAGCTTGGATAGCAAATGATGGTACAAATTAGGTATCATTGTAAATCCGAAAAAATGTCACGGTTTTAATCGGACTTCACCAAATCCGCTGAAGCGCCATATGGTCTAAAATCCGGGGTTCTCCAAATTTTTAGAGATTCACTTACTAAATTACGCATAACAACAGGTTTTTTAAAACTTTTGAGGGGTTTGGTATCTATTCCTGCAAAAACTATTAATTAAGTGCAATGTAAGAGAATTTACAAGCACAAATCAGGATGCTTTAAAACTCCTTCAAAAGCCATAAATGGTGCTAGCATGGGTATCCTTAAGTACCATCTTAAATATTCAGATTCTTTTATATTTGCAACAAAATGTTAAATGTTGTCATCTTCAGAAGGAATAGATTACATTTAAACAATTACATAACTTGTTTATAACACACCTCTGGCAGCCCTGTTTTCGGGCCCTAAAGGTGCTTCAACGTTCCGTTGACGCTACTGTGTTTTGTTCTTATGTACATGGTGCTTAAATTATATAGCTACTTTTTAGGTAATGCCCCAACAAGTTCTCCATATAATCAGTAAAGTACATCAAATACTTGGGGCTACATCTGATTACTACATGGATTTAGTAACGGGTACTAATTATATTATCTGTATATAGTCTTTCTTAGAGGATACAGTGCCATTTGGTTGGTCCCCCTTAAGGAGTAAGTTTTGAGTGCATGTTGAGTGCTGCTCGTTTTGCAACACTGAACGGTCAGTAATGTCACCAATTAAAATGTACTGATAGGCATAATAACAATGAAGTAGCATGATTGTGTGTATATAGTCTGTGAATAGATTAATCTGGGATCACTGGTGTCATAGAGCTAGAATTTAAACCAAGAGGGGAAACGCTCATGTTATTGAATGGGTCCCGCAACTTACCCGATTTTCTCTCATACCTCGCGCACCATCCTTGTTGTTGCACAACCAGCGGCGCGTCGTCGCGTGTTATCAAAAGTACACGCACCTATAAATCGGTGCGTCATCGTATGTTATTCATGTTGCTTTCCCCAGTGTTCCATTGTCTGATCGCCGATTTTCTGGGCATAATTATGGGCGAAAACAATCGATGAAAGAAACCACGCATCTAAAAAGTCCTGCAATCCTCATGCACAAAAGTCTCTTTAGAAAGGAGATATTTGAGTCCGAGGGATAGCATGTGGCATCACATTTTATTGTTTTTTCACTCGCTAAGTGGTGGCGAACGTAAAAATCCTCGCGTCTCAAAAATATGCATAAGGACTTTCCAAATACGATGATACTTAACCAAATAATGGTGGTGCCCAAAACTTGATAATAAGTGTGTATTCTCATTATAATACATTTTGGGCACCTGATTTTGGTTGTGCATTGTGGAAAAATGTGCTTGTCTTTTGTATAAGTCGCTGTATCAACATGACCAAGGATGTTTTTCTGAAAGCCCCACAATCCCATGCAAACTAGTTTAATCACCAGGGTGCAATCTGTCTTTTTTGCCTGTCCCATCCCATTGAATTATGTAGAAAATAGGGTTATTTTTAAATCTGTCCTATTTCTGCTGGTAGCTCAAATCTAATAGTACATTGAAAACTGCCGGGAAATAACTTTGATAAACCTAATAGCATTATTGTTCCTCATTGACTGACGTCATGGACCTTGAACTAACAACTCAATATCCCTCAGAATTCAAGATATACGTTAGAGGTCTAGTGCTGTACAGTGACCGTTGCTTAAAGTGACAGGAGATTTTTTTTAGATACGAATTTCAAAATTTTACTGGCATGGGTTGTAGACCACCTACCGAGAAACGTTTCGAAGGTTATTGGACAAACATGTAGAAGAAAACCAAAAAACCTTGTTTTGAACTACCTGCTATCGTAATCGTGCCCCATAGAAAACCATGCTTTGACTTCTGTCGTGCACGAACAGAAACTACTAAATCATCATCTTATTACATAAAGACGGCGTAACCGGCTTAGTCCTTCAGGTGTGATCTGAGACATTGGTAAGCATTCCAAATATGTAAAAAACAGGATTCGAGAAAAATTTGGGGCGACTTCTTTCTGAAATTCTCCTCATGTCTCTTTAAAGCGTCACGCACATTTTCACAAATATGAATTCTCCACTTTGCTCTCAAATGAGCTAGGCCATTGGAAGAACGGATATATATTTTCCACCTAAAAATTTACATACCCCAAAATAAGATGAATATGTTGATATTGAATGTGAATAAGACCTCAGGTAATCTGTAAAAACCAACTTTTAAGTTTTCCCTAACTTTAATCAACAAATGTGTGTAATATTACTACTATTTTTACTCATACTCACTGATATTAAAACCACAAAGGTTATAGACCAGGTCGAACATTGTGTGTGTTGAGGGGGGGGTGGGGGTGGGGGTGGTGAGGAGTGTGGGAAAAAAAAAAAAGGGTGGGAAAAAAACATGCATAATTGATTGTGTGTTCTTGTTTAAAAGCCATTTTCGTCGTCGGCTTAATTAACGTCGTTCCACGCTTAAATTATAAATCGTTCTTTTTACCCATAAAGAACTGATTGTGGTCGTAATCATTTCGGTTGAGGCTTTGTATATAAAATCTTACAAACCCATCAAAAATTCGATTTTGAAAAATCTTGAGGGCGCACTATTTTTTCCAATGTGCCATGTCTCCTTTAACGCCTGTACTACACGGGGTGAACCACAAACAAATTTGCATTGTATGATGGCACATATGGAATTTTTCACCACCTCTGGAAACCATGGTCACCAGGAATAACAATTGCTGTATTCTGAAAGGGAGACTAACTTAGACCTGGGTTTAACCAGGGTAATCCTACTGAGTGACCTTTTTCGCCTTTCAAAGACTCTGAAGTTAAATGTAATGGTGAAAACATTCCTCATGGATGGGCTGACATCCCTCCATGAGGCATTTTCTCACCCTAACATCACATTTTTTGTATGTTGCAGGGAAAAGGTCCACTCATGTAGGACTAACCCTGTATTAAACCCAGGATTAAAGCTAGACTCCTTTCAAATACAGCCATTGGTCTGCATTTTGCCCCAAGTCCTGACTTCAACTTTCATGGCTGACACCTTGGTTCCCCTCCGTTCCCTCCTGCCTTAAAACAGGGATCCCGGTGATAATTGACTTATGTGAACATACAAAGATAAAATTGCATTGCATAGGTGTTATTTCCTGAAATAACAACTCTGGCATCATGGAATTTACTAATTTTCCCTGGAGATAGCCAGTGCCACAATGTTGGAAAAAAAAAGATACACTTGACCGGATTTGAACTGGCGACCTCCCATATACTACCACGACTCTAACCAACTGCGCTATCAAGACTGGGTTTGGAGGAGGGCGATATGATATATATATCTATAGGTTGTTAGGCTTTGAGGGTGTTTCAGTCGCGTTCCTGCGGATAGCGCAGAAGGTCTATTTATATACCTAAACTGTTATGATGCTATCCACTAGGAAAGCGATGAATACCTCGAACCTAACACCTATGATTTATCTACCAACCCAGTCTTGATAGCTCTTGGTTAGAGCCGCCGTGGTGTGATACGGAGGTCCGCCGTTCAAATTGGCCAATCGCACATTTTTTTAACACTTGTGTGCGCTGGCAACTCCAGGGAAAGATTATTATATATCCATCCTTGTCTACCTGGAACTAAATAGTTAAATTCAGCCTTTGCATCATGGTTGACTTGAAACTCTTTACTGATTACACCATAGACAAAATCACCATTTTTATATGCAGTACAACAATCAAAATTTAACTTTTCCCTTCTATATAAAAAAAAAAAATACATTAAACATGCCATGTCATTCAACCAGTTTGTAAAAAATAATTGTTGTGGGCCACCATCATAGCTGGAGTCACACTAAGTTTGGTTTTGTATGCATGTTGTATGGTGTGATCTATGTCCCTTGTTAAGTTTGTTTACAAAAGGTAATCTAACGGCCCTTGAATATGTGGGTAGTGTATTACCAAGAGAAATTTCATATGCTTCCCACAGATGCAATGGCTTCCATGGAGGTTTTTTGTACAGTCTACTGATGTGAATTGTTAGAGATGAAACATGGCGTAAATTGACGTACTGACACAAACTTCCATTTGTAAGAATGTTTCATCTCTACAATTCACATGACTACTTACAAAACGTCTAGTTGGAAGCATGTCATTGTGGGAAGCTACCTGATATCTTCTCTTGTTTACCCCATGCAAACTCTTGATGGTATATACAGTATGCCTATAAATGTGCATTTCGTGATTTCAGCACCTTCTGTTTTAGTTCATTGATCACTAGATATACTTGAAAAAAGCCTATTCCCCAATTGGAGCCGATCCCGATCTTGCGGTTTTGTGTCTGAGCATTTGCTTGTTCATACACGTCCATAGGCTACGGTGGCTGTAATTTTATGTCCTTTTACGGACAGAAAATACAATAGTAAAATTTCTTACGATGTTACCGAATTTTTTCGTGCAAGAATTTGGGCATACACGTGATGACTACGTATCTTACCGGTTCAGATGATATAAGAATCTCAACATGTTTTAGGTAAGTCGATTGGACGAGGCTGTGGATCACGAATGCTCCCCCCCCCTTTAATGATCCACTGCATATTTCTGATTGGCCAATAACAATTGGTTAACTAAGATTCAAAAGTCTGGGATTATATTAATGGCACTGTGGATTGGGTAGTGGTGGAGAAATTTACCCAGCAAAGCTTTTGACGTATATATGGCATCTTTAATGAGCTCATTTGCATGCTTTTGTTCTGATTGGTCAATAACAAAAAGGTGAACTTGACCAACGCAAAATTTGATTTTGATTTCACTTGGTTGTGGTATGTGTAGAGAATTATTACCTATGCAAACTGTTGACAGTATATCTGCATCTATGAAGCTCATTTCGTTTGTTCTGATTTGCTAATAACAAAAGGTGAAACCTTGACTAGACCTCAAAGTCCGATTTTGATGGCCACTTGGTATGTGGGTAGTGGTGGACGTGTGAGGGTAAATGGCCATGACTTTATTTGCAAGTTCCAGTTCTGATGGTTGAATAAAGAAACGTCAACCCTAACCAGAATGGGCCATTTCTTAATTTATGAAATTTTTGTATTTGTGTGAGAATGGGTATGTGAAGTTTATAATGGCCCACGTATTTCTTTGAATATATGAGCGCAAAAGCCAAGAACATGAAATTTACAGGGTGGTAGGACCATGCCAACCTAACCGCAAACAGCAAATTCAAACGGCATCAACTTCCGGGTGCTAGTGTTTTTCAAAGACTTACCGGTATGAGGGCGCTCAATAGCTGGGGCAAATAAATGTGTGAAAAATAGTAGGGTGGATGAAAGGCTGAAGCAGAGGACGTTCGAGACGAGAAGTTGGAGGAATGAGTGCGAGCATAGGTAGGAAGTTGAGTGGGAGGGGAGTGTGAGGTGGGAGAGGAAAGGTGGCGCCAAAAAGCGAACTGGGGTGTGATGACTGGTGTGGGAGGGGGAGTAAGTGTGGGGCAAAAGAGGGTGGTGGGTGGAGAAAAGAGAGTGGCAAGGTATAAGAGAGAAAGCGGAAATGAATTGGGGGGGTGGGAAGGAGGAAAATAGAAAAAGGGGTGGAGTGTAGGTAGGAAGGAAGAGATGTGGGAGGGGGGAGGAGAGGAAGGAACTGGATGTAGGAGGAAGCAGGAGGGCGGGGACAACATAAGAGGGAATGATAAGGTGGGAAGGATAGTGGGAGTAGTTGAGGGGGTAGATAACATGATTAAAGATGGAGGGGGGAGAGGGTGAAGAGAGTAGGGGTGGTAGTGGAGGAGGGGGGAATGGAGGGGTGGGAGTGATAAGTTGAGGTAGTGGTGGGGGGAATTTGGGAGGTGGGGCTGTCCTCCGGTTTCTCCCACCTTGGGATTACACAAGACTGACTAAAGCATCCGGTCACGAATCTTTAAATCGTAAATGACTCGTATTGGAAATTACACTCTTTTGCAGCGGGGTTAATCCACTACCCCGACGGATTTTGAAGTCAAACTTTTTTCTTAATTTATCATGATATTACTAAGATTTTTGCAACCGGTTTTCGAGTAGCTGATTTTTTTTTAACGTCACTGGACCGAACTGCCATAGTAAATGCACTTAAGCAGTCCCCCAAATTCCGTTTTGGAAATCCCCCCTGCCCCAAATCGAGCAACGTGTCCTACCCCCCCTGACATTTTAGTTAATTTAGCAGTATTCTCCTTTTGAATCTTGCACGTTCACAGCAATTTTGCAAACAACACGAGGAACATGTCCTAATATTTTGTGTGTCATTGATAGTAATACAAATATTACTGCCATGAGATGCTCCTGGTTAAAACTATGAGGCCCCAGGGACATCAAGTAGGCCTATTATTTTTTCCTGAGGGCCTGCTTAGGTCTATTTTAACTGAGGGGCACCCCCAAGGAAAAAGAGTAGCCTACTTGATACACTGACTATTGACTGAGGGCCATAGTTTTAAAGTGACAGGAGGAGATTTTTTCGGTCCCAATTTCATCTCAATTGGCCCTTGATCGAGATAGACCACCTACCGAATGTTCAAAGGTTTATTGGACAACAATCAGGAGAGAAAACCAAAACCTGTGTTTTGAACTTGCCTGACTATCGTAATATTCCCCATAGAACACCGTGCTTTGAGTTTCCCCTGATTTGCACGACAGAAGGACAAATCATAATCTTATTACTAAAGACGGCGATTTCGCTTAGTCCTTCAGTGTGGTCTAATTCTTGGAAAGCATTCCAAATTAGCATTTAAAAAAAAACCCCGGGTTCAAAAAAATGGGGGCGCTTCTTTCTGGAAACTTCATGTCTCTTTAAGCCGCGAGGCTCAAAAGGCAGTATATATGTGTTTTATATATTTCATTACAAATTTCCACAATAATGTTGTCGTTTTAATATTCAATGCAATTCGTCTTTAAACTAGCGAGGTTCAAGTACATTTACATCCTTAAATTGTACCTCTCACTGCATTTTGCGCATGTGCAATATCAGCCGTAACTATTCAGTTGTACTATTTACAGATGTAAATAATACCTTGCACCACTCTATCAAAATAGGGAAACGATTTCAAATCACATAGACGTTAACCCATTAACAAGCTCAAATTTATTAATGCTTTATTTTATAATTTATACTACTGCTTTAAGGGTCATCAAATCACATCTACACTACGATTTTTCTTTATAACTGGAAATTTCATCTTCACTACATGTGAAGTGGTCTGAGACCCATCGGACATGCAAACCGCATCTACTAAACTACCATCTCGGCGTTCTGTTCCGCCCCGTTCAAGAATTATTTGTGGTGTAACTACTGTTTTGCTATACATCCAATTCGGTGTCACAGTCCGTGACTTCCAAGGCCAACTCATAGGTACCACACCTGATTGGTTTATGCCTACATGAGACCGTGGGCGTTATCTGATTTCCCGTCAATTCTGCTGTCTTTTAAGTTTCCAGGTTTGTGGCACTCATTCCTCCATTCGAGTCCCGCCTGCCCTAGCCGAACCCTTTTGTTGAATACCTTTGCCTTGAAAGAAAAAAAATGAGGGAAAGAAGAAGATTTAGAAAATCTTTCAAGATTAAGTCCAGTAAAGAAATTATTTTTAACATTCTGCAGAAGATTCACTCGTGTTTCAATCACTTCCACCCATTTGAAAAAAAGAGATGCTTCAGAATTGTGATATTGTTCTATACAATGTAATTTCTTGGGAACATACCGAGCACGCGTCGGGGTTTAAAATCTTTTAAAAGACGATCAGAGATTCCTGAGGAGTGCCCCTCACTTTCCAAATAAAATTGTGTTTTTTGTATGTACATATGCTGTACATAGTACTAATCACTGTTGTGAAATTGCTAAGATTTAATCGAATTCCTTCATATAGAAAATCACCAATTTTGTTGTAAAAAAAATAAAAAAAATCCAGAATTTTTTGTTATACACAGTATCCTATGGGACCAACTAATCTAACATGTTTAATGCATGCATACATAACATAAATACCTACAGGTACAAACATTGCATGTATATTACCGCCATTCCATCAAGTCATGGCGGTTTGGAATGAAGATCCAAAACACAGCATACAAACTTAATAAGGAACAAGATAAGATTGCGGTGTTCTTAAATAGGTTTATAGGTATGCGCAGCTAGGAGTGGAGAAGAAGGAGAGTGTTCCACAGTTTTGGTCCCATGAAAATAAAATTGATTTGGTTGCAGCAGAATGAAACGTCTGTGGCAGATTTTGTGTTCACTCTAAGCGGGTAGAGTCGGTGATGAGCGAAACCAGCACGTGCAGGAGAGTAGATAGAGTGATAAACATGGATGGCAAGGTATGCATCAAAACGAAAAATCCGCATCATCTCATATCGGAATGTGCATTTTAGGTTACTTACTATCTTTAGTTCTAGTTGACGATTTTTCATATTACCACAAAAAATAATATTTCGAAATCTATAGTGAGACTTTAAAGGTGACTCAGAGATTATCGAAATATATTTTTTTGTGTAGTAAATTAAAATAGTCATCTAGAGCTAAAGAAAGTCACCACACTGCTGAATTCCAAAGTTCGAGATTGAAAGGGTTTTGTAGTTTTTCAGGCGTAAAACAATATGCACAGTATAGAGGTTGTGCCGGTGTCGTAATCACGTTAATGTGAACTTTGTTTCAACGGATCAAATCAGAAACAACGCTGTTATTGCACCATGGATGGTATCCAAAAACAAGATTATTCCCAAGGTTGCAGGCAAATTAAATTGAAGGAATGTCTTATCAGTATAGGACCTGTTCGATTCTTTTGTTCCTAGTCAATGACGATTCAAAAACAGGACACACCTCTACTTAACAGTGCCATAGGATACGGTATTACAAAATTCGGATCGGAATTTTAAAAAAGAGGTTTAAAGTTTCTGTATGAAGGACTTCATTGACTTAGTTATTTTACACAGTTATTAGATTGGACAAGCATTATGTATAATGAAAAACAGGTTTGTTGGAAAAATGAGGGCGCCCTAATCTGGAAATATGTGAGTCGGCCTTTAAGGTTTTAGAAAACAAGCAGCTATGTAATGGGAGTTATGGTATGTCTTTTTCAAGACCATAAATGTATATACATTTTTATAGATGTTTCATTTTTTGGGTGGGGGGTTGGAGCAGTGGGTTTTAAGAGGAGCGGGGGGGGGGGGGGGGAGGTTTTCTATCTTCTCTCTTCGGCACTTCTCACACTACTGTGATCCAGTTCAACCCCGGTGGGCTGCGATTTCATGTGCATTTAGTTTCCAGTCCGCCCTATTGGCATCAATAGGTTTTTTTTGGTAATCTGATTTTGTAATTATCTAAATTTGGTTGCACAGTTCACCCGGTGTTGTTACGTGTTTTTTATTCTCCCAGTTGGCTTTGGGCATTGGCAGTGTACTGCGACACAAACACGTGGACCATAATCATTATTGCAAGTATGCTTACTTGTTCATTCAGTCGGAAACCCACTTGTGTATAGATTCTGGACGGGACCATGAAAATCCATTAAAGTGCAACTTTTGGTTTTGGGGTTTTGCATTTTTCGGGCACTTTTTCCGAGTGTAAATAAAAGAGTAAGACTATAACAAAATGTATATTGAAAAACTTTCAAACTTATCAGACTTTGGCACAATATGATTAAAAAATAACCATGCCAAGATACTTTGTGTGCCGACTGTATTTAATTATGCCATCCTAGTTAAGACAGGAAGTAGCAATGCTGAAAGAGATTGACCTTAAAACACGAAGAAGCTCTTATGTAATTGTTACTCAAATGCCTATGTCATGTAATTAACCAATCAGAACCACTATTACAACTACAGTATTGGTCAAGGGGTTGTAGTTGATTTGACTTGATCAGCAAAAAACCTACGTCGCACACTGTCTGAGTAGTCAGATACTGTCATGCTGCCATTCAGATTTGAGTTAAGGAAATCCATGCTTGACACGCAAACTTCTTCGTAGCAATTACAAATTGAAGAGCGCCGCTCATTTACTATCATTACTGAATGGTGAAGTCATAATTTGTGATACAGCTTGGGCGAATTAGGAACTTATGCAGGCAATGTGTGTTCTTGGATGTTCGAGGAGAATTCTTCGACCTCAGGTGGTCAAATTATAAGTGCAATGATAATGGGAAAAGCCGGGATGGTCCGGCTATTGGAAGCTGAAAAAAAAACCGAATTCAAATCGATTTCCGTTGGGGAATTTGGGTGTTGTTTTTGTTTAGTAAAGTTGCGCCATGAGTCAATTCCCAGAAATTGGGGGTTGAAAAAGTATCCTAACATAATCGTATATTAGCGCGCGATATAATGTGACTAGTTTGATCGGGTCCTTGGTCAATTTGAAACACTGTCTATCTATGCAGGGTGACATGAATTTTTACTATGGGGCTGACATTGCAAATATGCATGGTAATTTCCGCAGTGGAACCCAGTTTAAATTGGGCAAATGGAATGGGAGTATTGATTGCTGTCTAAATTATATGCACGGAACTTGTTTGACCAAAGACAGGGCAGTTGCGGCACAGTGAGGCATGGTTTGCATGACATGTACAATGTACACACCACTGCATTACGGCGGTGTGTATACTGTAAACGGTTCATTTACACTTAGGTCAGTCAACCATGGCTTGATCGAGCGTATAAGATAGCCGAGAGTCTTATCGTTATTGTCATATATAGAAATTTACTACACATGTGCGAATTTGCCGTCTCTGACTAGGTGCGTGCATGAATCTTTTATCAGCTTCAATAGAGTAGATTTGTTTGTTGTGATGGCATTTCTTGTGTGCAAATGGTGTCGCACACATAAATAATAATCATAATATAAATGTACTCAATCAGCCTCACAAACAAAGAAATGGCATTGGAGGTGGCTCCTTTGTAGGAAAGAAGAAGAAAAACGATACAGTCAGCAAAGCCAGAGAAAAAACTGAGTCTGCAGCCAAGAAGCACCGTACTAAATCCACCAGAAGCTCCAAGCAGAACCTTGATGCTGATAAGGCTGCACTTGATGACGTTACAATGTGGTGCTGAGGAGCATGTGAAGTCCAAGGTCTGAAGCCCACTTGACGCCATACATATTGAAAACAAGCATGCGCTGCCTGGGAGGCCTTGAGGGAGATGACCGATAAAGAAGGCTACCCCAATATAGCAATCAAAGAGTGAAACAACTGAAGAGCGCCTGGACAACACATGGTTTCAGCACATTAGTTCTCTGCTGGCAAGCCAGTTCAGACTAACACTAACCTGATGAACCTTTTTTAATCAAAAGATACGCAGACACATTCCAATCCAGGACTGGACCTTTCACTATGCAGGAGCTTCAGATATGCCTTAAGAAACTGAAGAACACCAAGACACTGTCCCGGACAACATTTGTTCTGCGTTTTACTTTTGTATCTGCAGAACGCGGCAGGAAGAATCCACTATTCCATGATCAACTGTTAGAATTTGTAATAACACCTACATGGGAAACACACACCAGCTGCCTTTTCAACATCATTCATATTCCTCTACCAAAGAAAGGTGACCTCCAAAAACCCCAAAACTTACAGAGGAAATTACACTGTACCAATGCCTCTAAGAATCTACAACTCCAGGCTGCTCAACAGATACTCCTCCCTAGATCCCAGTCTCGACGGAACCAGAACGGTTTTCTCAAAGGCTGATTAACACTACCTCAGATACTTGCCTCAGAAAGATCATAGAAGAGATGAGAATTTCAAGAGACAAGCTTCAAAATTGTGTTTGTAGATTTTTCCAAGGCTGTTGACAGTGGTAACAGGGATGTAATGCTTGATATTCCCGCCAACTACGGTGTCCCAGCGGAGACGTCAAGGCAATGCCCTCATGTGGAATAATAACTTTTGTGAAGACCATGGATGGGCCCAAAAGAGTTTAACAACTACTGGAATCCTCCAAGGGAGAATACTGACTGCTCCATATCTCTTGTGGTCGGTGGTTGATTACATCTAGACAAGTCTTGAATCATGAAAACGACAAGGACTCACCCTCACCCAAGCGTTCCAGACGTCACACGGGTCAGCATCTCACAGACATTGACAACGCAGATGATCTAGTCCACAGCTGATCTGATATGTGGTGTGCACAAGATCTACTAACATCATTGAGAATGCTGCAGACAAGTCGGCACATTAAATGCCAAGAAGACTGAATATATGACTGTCAAAGAGGAAAGACGATTCCCTAAACTATATTGAACAGCAGATGGTAGCCAACTCAAAGAGGTAAGATCTTCAAAAGTATCTAGGGTCCTATGTTGCAGACAGCAAGAAAGACTTCCTGTCACGCAAAAGACAAGCTTGGAATGCTTGCAATAAACTACACCACTTTTGGGCAATTGGGATCTCCAATTCAACCAAGCTGGAAATCTTTAGAGCCTGTGTAGGAGAGCATCCTGTTAATGGATCTGAGACCTCGGACTCATGAAGAAAGAGCTAAGGATAGACTGGATGGCACCTACCCCAAGCTTCTTATGCGAGTAAAAACAATCTGGCGTGAGCCAAGCCCAAGCAAGATATAGGGAGATATGCCCTCCAATTTCATCTTCTGTTGACCCAACGCGTGCACGATTTGCCGGTCCGCACTGTCATCGTGCGATTGACAAAGTAGTCTCAGACGTCAAATGTTGGAAGTTACCATGCAACAACAGGGTATCGCCCTTTAACTACATTGATGTGATTGCTCGAGAATTCCCAGCAGGATCCACTGACACCCCAACCTATTGACAAACAGGGACATTGCGAGACATGGTGAGCAGCATTTCGGCTGCGGCCGTTAGATAGCTAGATTGATGGAAGAAAAGTGCTGTGTTGTATACTCAACATCCACGGGAAATTTTCATTTCACACACCTCTATTCCGATATTTCAGTCTTGATGAATGAATCCTTGTATGTCTAGAGATGGTACATAAAGGTTGACATAACAAAAACATTTTGCTGACATCAGTAGTTGTGACATTTGTATAATAATGTAATACTCTCTTCAGTAGATGGTGTGTGAGGATTGTCCAAATAACATTTATGTTGGGATGTTTCTTTTTCATGATTTCAGGATTTTAATTTTCAAAATTTGTGCAAATTTATTTAATTTTAAGGCACCTGATTTAAGCATGATGTCAATTTTTTCTATGCGGTTTTCAGGATTTTTTAAACCAAATTCAGGATTTTTCACGACTAATTACAACCAGGATTCATGCCCGGGGGGGCCCACTTGGATTCAAAGGTGGATATGATGCCGTGAACAAGAAAACGCGTAAAAGGGTGTCTTTTGTCCAACAAGTGCCCCCCCCCCCCCGGGGAGTTCATGTTCTATAGTAGATGGTGTGCGTAGCTTGAACAAAGAACATCTTTCAGTGGACAGTAAGTGGGCATGTACAAAGAACATTAATTTGCTCTTTTCGTTCCCATGGCTTCAAATGGTAGAGGGGATTTGTCAGATTAGCATAGTATCTGTGTGTATGTCGCGTATTATGTCCGTGTTCCTTAGTTAGGGGGGCTACTTAATGCTCTCATCATTACATGCATTGCCCTATTCATATTGTCACAGAACACTTGACCAAGGCTCATATCTTTAGTAGATAGTATGTGAGACTTGTAAGAATAATTTGTGATCTTCAGTAGCTATATGTGAGTTGAAGAAAATTTTGCTGTCTTCAGAAATAGTGAGAGTTCTAAGATACTGTCCTATCCTGGTAGATCGAGTGTAATACAATTGCTATCTTCAGTAGTGGTCGATGTGCCCGAATTGATGGATAATGACCTTCACATGCCTGATCGACCAGTTAAGAGAGAGAGGCCCTCTATATCATAGTTATTTTCACCATCAATTTGAAACGAGCCAAAGGTAAATTTTTGAGCATGTCGCTTTTTAATGCGGAACGTATAAGCGACAGACAACAACTTTATTCGGTTTTATAAAAAACTATAGCGGGCGTCCTTCATTCCTTATCCGCGATGTCCTTTGCAGTAGCTTCAGTAAATCATGTGAGAATTATAAGAATATAATTCTAATCTCAGTAGATAGCATTGTGAGATTTGGAAATATAATTGCTATATTCCGTTGATCATAGACAGGGTATCAGCTGAAAACTGCCATTTGGGGTCAAATCTTTTCTCAACGGTTTTATGTCCTAAACTCATACTCTTTCAATAAGGCTTGGGAGGACAGCAAGATTTCTGTGCCTCAATGATCCATAGACTGGAGGTCCCAAAATTCCAAATATGGCACCGCCAAGAATTACCTTATATTAGATATAAAGTATGTGGAACATTTTCGGTTTTCGGGGTTTTTATCCAGAGCGTGTTGCTCAACCATTATGAGCTATACGATTCGTAATTTCAGATGAAGAACCACCGCATGATGTGCGTCTCAAATCCAAGATGCGGCCAAAATCTAACATAGGGGCCAAAATTACTCAATTAGCATATACTGCATCTTAGAGTTCCCTTTTAAACTTTTTTTGCTGATATGGTATTGACACTATATTCTGTGTGTCGAGCTTACGGGCCACCTAAATTTCAGTCTCAAAGTCAAGAGCGCCGCCAAATGGCCACCCAAATGACCTTAATTAGGGGATATATTGTGCTGGAGCTTTCCATGCAAGATTTACAGTAGCGCATCATCCTAACTTAACTTATATTCTTCAAATTCCGCAGGAACACCACCCATAATTTGGTCAAAATCCAAGACTGGGGCAATATCTAAAAAATGGCCGCCAAAAGCTACCTTATCGAGTATGCTGAGGTTTATCCCTGAGGTTACTTAAGCAGGTTCTCCTTATGACCTATAACTTCAAATATATGTCTCAAATCCAGATGGCAGTCAAATCCAAAAGGGCCTCAAAGACGACCTTATTAGATATCTAGTATATTGAGGTTTATCACTTGAAGGTCACTTAAGTGGTTATCCTATACCTATAACCTTCGAATTCAGCTGATGGAAACGACCCCCTTTATATGGTCTCGAATCCAAGAAGATGGCCCTCTAAATCTAAATTTTCCGCCAAAATTACCCTAATTTGATATAAGAGTATTTTGAAGTTTTCCATTTTTGCAGTTGCTTGTCACTCAGAATCTATATTCCTCAGTTAGCTTGAGATTCACACAAAAATTGATTTGAATAAAGTCCAAATGGTTGTCACTAATCCAAAATGGCTGTCAGAATGTCCCTCAATTGAATTCCTCCAGATTCTGTTTGCAGCAGAAAGTAAAACTTTTTTTGTTGTTGTAACAGGTGGGTTTTACTTTGTCACGAAGCAAATTTTGTATTAAAGATACACTGCTAAACTTACTAAGAAAATAACTGTCAAGGTTAATTCATGTGTGTTTAGAACGTGTTTAGACGGGATAACAAAATGGACCAAAAACACACAAATCAAGCCCATAGAAAGTTTATGCACCGATATTGCAATTAGTGTCCATCTGTGAACACGCAGAGGTGGAGTGGAGGAGGAGGTTGGTGGTGGTGGTGGTGGTAGTAGTAGTAAAACCTCAAGTTTTAATCGGTTTGTCACCTCCAAAACGGGGGTGGTCAGATTTACCTCACACTCGTAGCAATCGCCTTACTCCCTCCTTCCACTTCGCCAGGATTCAATGCATCCCTCGAATCTTCTTATCTGCATTCATAACGGATATCACCTTATGAAAGAGAAGCAACTAGGAAATGCTTTTTCAATCAATTTCGACGGGACGACACTGTATTATATATTAATAAAAATATTAAAGTCCTATACTTAAAAAAGAAAATCACAAAGATTGAATCAATGAACACCCTAGTTTTCCCAAGTGCAATATAACGGGTATGTAAGACATAGGCAGTTGGGAAGGGGACCGCAAAAAGATTGCTCTTTTGAATTGTGTCCAGAGAAGAATGTTGAGAATATCTAGGGTTTGATTAAGACCAATAAATTTTGAGCAAATCGAACCCCAGCTAGACTGTGTGACACCGTACAGTGGATCCTCGATCGAATCAAGCTGAATCGGAGCGGACATATCAGCAGAAGAGAAGAAGACAACCTAGAAAAAACAGATTCCAAGGGAAATGGAGGGTAAAAGAAAGCAGGAGGTAGGAACATAGAACGCGAGAGCAGATGCATTATGGGATAGAGGAACTGGTTTAAACACATGCTATTGAAGATCAGTGTGTACATCTTCTGCCAGCATTAGAAGTCTATTAATATGCAGTGATTCACAGACGGACCACTGCTTGCAATATCAGTGCATAAACTTTATGTGGGCTTGAATTTGTGTGTTGTCCATTCTGTTATCCCGTTGGACGTTCTAAACAAACACGAAATTAACCTGACATTTTATTGTCAAAGTTATGGTTTTATTAGGACAAAAATAGCATAATTAGTACTTTAATACAGAATCTGCCTCTGGTACCAAGTAAACTCCCGTGTTACACAAAAAAAGTTACCTTTGACACTGCAAAAGAATCTGAGGAATCAATTTGAGGACATTTTGACAACCATTGTTGGATTAGTGGACAACCATTTTTGGACTGTTAGTTCCAAATTCAATTTTGTGTGGATCTCGAGTTTCTGTAAAGGATATAGGTTTAGAATGACAAAGCAACTGACACAAAATTAAACTTCAAAAATACTCTTATATCAAATTAGGGTAATTTTGGCGGGCACTTAGGATGCTAATTTAGATTTAGGCCATTTTCTTGGATTCGAGACCATTATAATGGGTTGTGTTCAGCTGAATGTGAAGGTTATGGGTATAGGAGAGAAACCACTTAAGTGACCTTTCAAGGATAAACCTCATATACTTAGATATCTAATTAAGGTAGCTTTTGGCGGCCATTTGGATTTTGGCCGCCATCTTGGAGTTTGGAGACCTTTAGATTTTGGCAACATCTTGGATTGAGACAATATAAATGGGTGTCGCGTTAACTGAATTTGAAGGTTATAGGTATAGGAGAAACCACTTAAGGTCCATGCACGATCGCTAATAGCCTCGTCCCCAGGACCCAGATTTTACGGAAGTGGTCAAAATTTTGGTATCAGAAGAAAGCTACTATTTTTCATTTAACCTGTGAAATCTTAGGGATAAATGAATGTGTGGTTGGATGTTATGAGCGAAGTGTGCCCCTTTTTGGTTACGACCAATATTTAATTTTACCAGTACTCAAGGGGATTGCAAAATCACTTTTTAGCTCTCACTTTCCCCCAAAACGGGTTGAATATCGGCCGAAACTTTACAGAGGGGTTTTGGGGTGAAGCCATTCTATCAGGATAAAAAAACAACTTATTGCTTTAATTCGGGCCATCCCCATTTAAGTGACATTCAAGTGCTAAACCTAAACATACTGCTATCTAATTAAGGTGAGCTTTGGCGGTCAATTTGGATTTTGGCCGCCATCTTGGATTTGAGACCAAATTATGGTTGGTGTTCTGCTGAATTGGAAGGCTATAAGTTTAGACTGAGGGCACTACTGAAAATTTGCAATGGAAAGCTCCAGCACAATAAACTAATTAGGTAATTTAGGTGGCCATTGTGGCGCCATTCATTGATTGAGATTAAAATGTTAAGGTGCCCGTAAATTCAAAACAACAAATATAGGTCAGATACCTATCCAGCAGAAAAAGGGTTAAAAGGAAATCTAAAAAGCGTATAGTTCTAATGGGGTAAATTTTTGGCCCACTATATTGGATTTTGGCCGCCATCTCGGATGAGACCACATCAGGGTGGTGCTGCTTCACATGGAATCGAGTTAGAGCGTAAAGGTGGGCAGAAAACCAATGGAAAAACTGGAAGATTAAACTGTTTCACATACCATCTCCTAATTAAGGTGATTTTGGCGGGACCATTTTGAATTTTGGCCCCGCCATTCATGGATTGAGGCAAAATCTGGGTGTCCCTCAAGCTTATTTGAAAAGAGTATGGGTCAGGACATAAAACCGTTGAGAAAGGTTTGACCCCACAAAAATGGCAGTTTTCCCCTGGATTAGCCCTGTTATACTATGTGAGAGCTGTAAAAATTTGCTCGTTAGTAGATAACAACATAATTTGCTATTTCAGTAGTCATAGAGCGTTGTAAGAAGTAAAACCTACAAAAACCCTTACAATTGTATCTTTAGACGATAGTGAGTTGTAAGAAATACTTGGTATCTTCAGTAAAATTTATCCAATCTCTTTGAACGTCTCCCTGCTCAATGCGTAATCGCACTGTTGGATAGACGAAAACCTAATATCAGAACAAGCAGGTTTCAAGCCAGGCAAATCCACAAACAAGCCCATACTCAGTCAACGAACTGAACCACATGAGGATGGTTTCGAGAAGGGTATGGTAACGGGAGCTGTGTTTGTCGACCCCTATCGGGCAGCGTACGGACACTGTAAATCACAGATGCCTACTCAATCAGATTCTGGAATAACCAAGGACATTCGCTTGACCGCGCTTATCCGGAGGGGATTGCTGGCAAACAGGATGTTTTTTGTCAGCTCTGGCGAAGAAGAGCCAATGGCGTAGGCTCAAGAATGGTCTACACAAGGGAGTGTGCTTGCCCCTCTCCTGTTCAACATATTTACCAACGACCAACCTAGGAGTTCGGACCTGTCGTTTTATTATGCAAAAGGCAAAAGTCCAAACCTCTTGAAACAGTCTCTAAGGAGGTGAAGAGAGAGTCGCCTTGTGGGAATAAAACTTGCCATCAACAAGTATATATATCGCTATGCCTGATCACACCACATATATGCTGATGTTGTGTAGGTATAAAACGAGGGTCTATATATTGTGTATTTTTATTCAAAATTTGTGCTTTGTTCATCCTGTTGCTGAATTGCAATTTCCCCAAAAATTTCAAATATGGTTGTAATTAAATACAAATATTATATTTTTCATATTCTCAAAGTTACAATACTGATAATTGTAACTCTTTTTTCCTCAAAAACTGATTATTATCTGTTGGCTCTTTTGTATGATCCAACTTCAATCAGGGGTATTATATGTTGCGACTGATTGCAATTTCCCCAAAATTTTCAAATATGTTGATTTGCTCTCATTAATATTTTTCATATTCATCAAAGTTACAATTACTGATAATTTAACTCCTTTTTCCTCCAAAACTGATGATGTATATGTGGCTTTTTGAATGATCCAACTCAATCAGAGGTAGATATATTTTTTTCATCGAAAGCTCTCTTTTTCGGACTCTTGTTATCAAATTTGTATCAAAATATATTACAGCGAATATTAATTTTGGCTCTTTTCCAAGTGAAATTATTCTGTGTGTGTTGCGCCGGGTCATACCTTACTGTGATGAAGCACCTTACTGGGTTGCCTTATTCTTAAGAGTTTGTTCCTTGTAGTTTAAGATCTGCGTGT